>CM069860.1:217128180-217138180 GCA_036172795.1 Pelodytes ibericus | reverse complement strand
TGGTGGAAAAGATCTGGTGAAAGGTGGTGAATGTCAGTTAAATGTGGAGAAGGTCAAGTGAACGGTGGGGGTGAGGTGAATGGCGTAGAAGAAGGTCAGGTGAATGGCGTAGAAGAAGGTCAGGTGAATAGTGGAGAAGGTCAGGTGAATGGTGGAGAAGGAAAGATGAATGGTGTAGAAGAAGGTCAGGTGAATAGTGGAGAAGGTCAGGTGAATGGTGGAGAAGGAAAGATGAATGGTGTAGAAGGTCAGGTGAATGGTGGAGAATGTCAGGTGAATAGTGGAGAAGGACAGGTGAATAGTGGAGAAGGACAGGTGAATGGAGAGGTGTAGGGCATTAGTTTCTATCCTCAGCCTCTGCTGGATAGATGACAGCTGTGTATGAGTCAGTATGATAAAGGGCAGTTACATGATCAGTTACTGGAAGGGGTTGTTACTGGAAGCCAGTAGGAGGGTGTATCAGGGGGGTTTCCGCATTCCCTATCTGCTGCTTTCAGCTGTGCTTGCAGCATTAACTCTTTGACTGCCAGTGGAGAATGTGTTGCAGTACTCTCTCATTTAACCTCTCGATGTCTGAATATATTTTTCTGACGTCCTCTTCCCCCCTGTGATCTCCCTGGTTTAACCCATTTTAACGCATTAGTGCAGTGAAAGGCCTAAACCGCGCAGTCACAGGTGGGATTTTCCGCTAAGTCGGGCAACTCGACCTCCAGACCTTTTCCTGTAAAATCGGCCCTGGTTTAACCCTTTGAGTGACTGTGGCACAAGCAGTGATTTTCTACTCTGACATGTGAAGGGGAAATTTAGCAGTTGGGTTTTAGCGGCGTCCAGTGCAGTGTTATGAACGTTTGACCATCCTCCCCGTCTACTCGTAAACGTTACCCAATCTGGGCAACTCTGCAATGCACTTCCAGCTCCTTTTCCACTCACAGGATTGATAGTACGAGCAGACTATACATTTATTTATATATAAATATAATGCCCCGGGGGGTTCATTCCATTGCTGCAGCTGCTGAGAACCTCTTGGGATTAGTGTTTTACGACCCATTGAACCTGTCGCACCCACAGAACTTGTAAACTGCACCCACAGGATTTGCCACTGTGCCCATAACGTACCCACAGCACTTACCACACCTCTTGGGTGTCTATGCGCTGCCCAGGCGCTGACACCTTCTCTCACGCTGCCTCTTACGCGTCTGAGCGCTGGGAGGTCATGTGACATCCAGCTCCCCTGCAGCTCTGTGGGGAAGCTAGATTCCAGGTTTGGAATTCCATGTCTGGGATGAGGTCCAGTTACAAGGCAACCTGCTCCGAGACGAACCGCGTCTAATGTTTGAGTTCATATGTTACCCCGTGCATTAAAGGACGAACAAAAGAACTGTGCGCAGGTCAAAGGTCAGCTGACATGAACGTTTCCTGTCACAGACTAAATGTCACCTAAACATTGCTTATACTGCGAATGTAAAGAATGAAACATGATGAAGAATGATCTGTACATCGTGTGAGCAAACTTACACAGAAATGCATCAAATAAGAGAGATATATGTCTTAAATGTGTCTGTGACGTCGCCTGCTTATGACATCAGCTGCTTGAGATGCAAATTAACTAATTTTAGTGAGAACTATGTAATTTGCAAAACAAGTCACAGGTGATGTCCAGGGCCAGCCCTCCCATGAGGCAACTTATAGAGAGTGTGTGTGTCAGTGTGAGTGAGAGTGTATGTGTGTCAGTGTGTGTGTGTCTGTGTGTGTGTTTGTCTGTGTGTGAGTGACAGACTGTCTGTATATGAGTGCGTGTGCAATGGATAAACTGCATATATCTGTCTAGCCATCCAGGGGTTAACTCATCTGACACTGCCTATATCTGTCTAGCCACCCAGGGGTTAACTCATCTGACACTGCCTATATCTGTCTAGCCATCCAGGGGTTAACTCCTCTGACACTGCCTATATCTGTCTAGCCATCCAGGGGTTAACTCCTCTGACACTGCCTATATCTGTCCAGCCACCCAGGGGTTAACTCCTCTGACACTGCCTATATCTGTCAAGCTACCCAGGGGTTAACTCCTCTGACACTGCCTATATCTGTCAAGCTACCCAGGGGTTAACTCCTCTGACACTGACTAAATCTATCTGGATTTTGTTATAGGTCACTAGTCACATTATGTTTTTTAGGGAATTGCACAGCCTATTATCATTATAATGTTTTACCATTACTCTCTTCACCTTATGGTTGAGCTCTTTAAAAGTGCTTTAGTGGCATATACATTTTTTTTTTTAAATGTTATAGGAGCTCACCCATGAGGTGAAAAGAAAGAAATGGTAAAACAAACATTATGAAAATAGGCTGTGCAATTCCCCAAAACATAATGTGTGACCACTGACCTATAACATGACTCAAACATTGTACGTTAAGTTTAAATGCTCAAACATTTAGGGTACACATTTTAATCATGGCCGGCCAATACTCAGTCCAATACAGTATTTCATATAATTTTTCATATAAAAAAGCTGCTCTTGCATTAAATGATCTCTTTTTGATAAGTAAAGTAATGTTTCTAAGAGGTTTTCTCTGTATGACATTACCAGGGCCGGCCCAAGAAAAGGAAAAAAAAACACAGCCATGATATGGCTGTGTTTTTTTTTCTTTTCTTGGGCCGGCCCTGGTAATGTCATACAGAGAAAACCTTGCAGAAACATTTAAAACATATTTTATGTATATGCTATAATTCCATAGTTGCCAACTGTCCTGGATTTGCCGGGACAGTCCCGGCAAAATGTCATTTGTCCCGCGAATATCGCAATCGCAGGACAGTCTCGGGAAAATAGGCTGTCTCGCGATCACGGTGGTCACATGTCATCATCGCGCGAAGTCACATGACCATGTGCATGGCTGTGTGAGCTACCACTCCCATCAGCCTGCACAATCAACGGTGCAACTTTTTTTTTCTTCGGCCAAATATGACATCAAGTCATATCTGGCCACTGTATTTCCCAGGTGAGTACTGGGGAAAGGGGAGGAGGGTGGTGGCGTATTCCTGGACAATCAGGCTGTGGCATATTACTGGGAAATTAGGCTGTGGCATATTACTGGGAAATTAGGCTGTGGCATATTACTGGGAAAACATTCTGTGGCATATTATTGGGAAATCAGGCTGTGGCATATTACTGGGCAATATGGCTGTGGCATATTACTGGACAATAAGGTTGTGGCGTGTTACTCAGAAATCAGGCTATGGCATATTACTGGGCACTCAGGCTGTGACATATTACTGGGCAGTCAGGCTATGGTATATTACTGGCCATACTGGAGCTGTGGCGTATTACTGGGCAATTAGTTTGTGGCATATTACTGGGCAATCAGACTGTGGCATATTACTGGGCAATCAGGCTGTGGCATATTACTGGGTAATCAGGCTGTGGCATATTACTGGCAATCAGGCTGTGGCATATTACTGGGCAAACTGGCTGTGTCATATTACTGGGCAATCAGGCTGTGGCATATTGCTGGGAAATCTGGCTGTGGCATTTTAATGGGCAATTTGGCTGTGGTATATTAATGGCAAATTGGCTGTGGCATATTAATTGGTAGGCTAATAGTGGCATATTAATGGCCAGGCTAATGGTGGCATATTAATTGGAAAATTGGATGTGGCCAAAGTAGTTCTGTGGCATGTTCTGTGGGGCAAAAATAACATTTACTGTGGGGGAAAGTGACACTGGTGTATGTTCTGGGGGTCAAATTGACACTGTAGCATATGGTCTGGGGGTCAAATTGACACTGTAGCATGCCAAATCATGTGGGTGTAATATGAGTAAAAGCCAAGTGCTGTGGGTACTGTATAATGCTGTGTTAAGTCCTTTAGGTGCAATGTGGGTGTAAGGCTGGTAGATGGACGTACCGTGATTCAGAAGCTGGGGGACCCCTACAGAAGAAGTTGAGCGTCCTTGCCCGAAACCACAGATCCTGAGTACCTCTGAAGTAACAGGCTCAAATAGTGGTAACAGGCATAGAATACTTTCTTCTGCAAGTATCGTGCAGACATCCCCAGGCTGCCCCCACTAGCCACCAGGGATCAAGGTAAGGGGAAGGGAGGGAGGGGGGGGGCAGAGAGACAGGGGGAGGGAGGGAGGGGGACAGAGAGACAGGGGGGACAGAGAGACAGGGGGGAGGGGGGCAGAGACAGAGTCAAGGGGAGGGAGGGGGTTAAGAGACAAGGGGAGGCAAGGGGTTAAGAGACAGAGACAAGGGGAGTGAGGGGGTTAAGAGACAGAGACAAGGGGAGGGAAGGGGTTAAGAGACAGAGACAAGGGGAGTGAGGGGGTTAAGAGACAGAGACAAGGGGAGGGAAGGGGTTAAGAGACAGAGACAAGGGGAGGGAAGGGGTTAAGAGACAGAGACAAGGGGAGTGAGGGGGTTAAGAGACAGAGACAAGGGGAGGGAAGGGGTTAAGAGACAGAGACGAGACAAGGGGAGTGAGGGGGTTAAGAGACAGAGACAAGGGGAGGGAAGGGATTAAGAGACAGAGACAAGGGGAGTGAGGGGGTTAAGAGACAGACAAGGGGAGGGGGAGAGAGAGAAAAATGGGGGCAAGGGAAAGAGAAAGGCAGCATTGGCACATAAAAAGAAATAAAAACTAGAAATACATTTTTTGATATCATAATTTTTTATTAAAAACGCAATTTACATGTGAATATATACAAGTTGAACTTTTTTCTTATAGGGTCGTCTTATATTCAGGCTTTTAGTTTTTTTCCTAATGGAATATCCAAAGTTTGGGGAGTCGTCTTATAATCAGGGTCGTCTTATAATCGAGCAAATACGGTAATATATTTTACTGTGTTGCACTATTATTGTTTTCTTTCTTCCCGGTACATGCGGCTCAATTGTTTTTTTTTTTTTCTGTTTAAAGTGCCCGAGGAGCACTTGAATGAGAGCTGCAGTACCAGAGGAGGAGTATATTATATCACATTTATTTTCACTGTATTCACTATTTCACTGAGTTTACCTGTGTTATTGTCACATTTCCTTTTTCTACAACTGAACTCAAAGAAAGAAAATCACAGTTAAGAAAACGTATGAGAAAAATGTTACAGAAATAAAGGTCTGGTCTTCTAGTCACATGACATGCAGCCTAGAACTCTGTCACTAAGGGGTTAACTATGCCACATAAAGGACCCATTTAAATATGCCACAACAAGAGCCACAAGATTACACATACATGAGTTCATTAAAAGCATACAGCCCATCTACCCACCCCCGGCTTGTTTATTTGTCCCTCAACCTGCCAATGTATCTCCAGACTTGCTAGTGCATTTGCCAATCTGCCCGTCAAACCTACAAATGCATCCCTCACTTGCCAATCTGCCCCTCAGACTTGCAAATGCATCCCTCACTTGCCAATCTGCCCCTCAGACTTACCAATGCATCCCCAGGCTTGCCATTCTGCTCCTCAGACTTACCAATGCATCCCCAGGCTTGCCATTCTGCTCCTCAGACTTACCAATGCATCCCCAGGCTTGCCATTCTGCTCCTCAGACTTACCAATGCATCCCCAGGCTTGCCATTCTGCTCCTCAGACTTACCAATGCACCCCTAGACTTGCCATTCTGCTCCTCAGACTTACCAATGCACCCCTAGACTTGCCATTCTGCTCCTCAGACTGACCAATGCACCCCTAGACTTGCCATTCTGCTCCTCAGACTTACCAATGCATCCCCAGGCTTGCCATTCTGCTCCTCAGACTTACCAATGCATCCCCAGGCTTGCCATTCTGCTCCTCAGACTTACCAATGCACCCCTAGACTTGCCATTCTGCTCCTCAGACTGACCAATGCACCCCTAGACTTGCCATTCTGCTCCTCAGACTTACCAATGCATCCCCAGGCTTGCCATTCTGCTCCTCAGACTTACCATTGCATCCCCAGGCTTGCCATTCTGCTCCTCAGACTTACCAATGCATCCCCAGGCTTGCCATTCTGCTCCTCAGACTTACCAATGCATCCCCAGGCTTGCCATTCTGCTCCTCAGACTTACCAATGCATCCCCAGGCTTGCCATTCTGCTCCTCAGACTTACCAATGCACCCCTAGACTTGCCATTCTGCTCCTCAGACTTACCAATGCACCCCTAGACTTGCCATTCTGCTCCTCAGACTGACCAATGCACCCCTAGACTTGCCATTCTGCTCCTCAGACTTACCAATGCATCCCCAGGCTTGCCATTCTGCTCCTCAGACTTACCAATGCATCCCCAGGCTTGCCATTCTGCTCCTCAGACTTACCAATGCACCCCTAGACTTGCCATTCTGCTCCTCAGACTTACCAATGCCATCAAAGGCTTGCCATTCTGCTCCTCAGACTTACCAATGCATCCCCTGGCTTGCCATTCTGCTCCTCAGACTTACCAATGCACCCCTAGACTTGCCATTCTGCTCCTCAGACTTACCAATGCCATCAAAGGCTTGCCATTCTGCCCCTCAGACTTACCAATGCATCCCCAGGCTTGCCATTCTGCCCCTCAGACTTACCAATGCATCCCCAGGCTTGGCATTCTGCTCCTCAGACTTACCAATGCATCCCCAGGCTTGCCATTCTGCTCCTCAGACTTACCAATGCATCCACAGGCTTGCCATTCTGCCCCTCAGACTTACCAATGCATCCCCAGGCTTGCCATTCTGCTCCTCAGACTTACCAATGCATCCCCAGGCTTGCCATTCTGCTCCTCAGACTTACCAATGCATCCCCAGGCTTGCCATTCTGCTCCTCAGACTTACCAATGCATCCACAGGCTTGCCATTCTGCCCCTCAGACTTACCAATGCACCCCTAGACTTGCCAGTCTGCCCCTCAGACTTACCAATGCACCCCTAGACTTGCCATTCTGCCCCTCAGACTTACCAATGCATCCCCAGACTTGCCATTCTGCCCCTCAGACTTACCAATGCACCCCTAGACTTGCCATTCTGCCCCTCAGACTTACCAATGCACCCCTAGACTTGCCAGTCTGCTCTGTAGGTGGGAGACGCAGAAATTCATTTTGCATCCTCTCTCCTCTGTGGTCCTGGCATTTAAAGTGAGTTTAAATGGAAATAAATGTGTTTTATATTAATTTGTCTAACTAAATGTATTTATTTTTGCTCTAAAATGCCAACCCCTAGGTACAGCCCTGTTTGTTTCAGCATGATAGGAATTGGAGTGCTCTCTCTAAAAGTGACATTTATATCCCGTTTCATAACTAGACCCATAGCCTCAAGGTAAAGTATATCTGTACATTGCTTATACTGAGAATGGAGAGAATTATATCTATACATTGTGTTAACCAAAATTGTAGCAAATGCATAAAATAAGAGAAATGTATGTTTTAAATGTGGTGGCTGCTGCTTATGACATCACTGTGTGACTTGATATGCAAATAGGGTTGCCACCTGGCAGGCCGGTAAAAGATTGGCATCAGGCTAATGTTAAATCTATGGAAACAGTACCAAGGCCGGTATTTTTTTGAAGAAAAGGTGGCAACCCTATATGCAAATTACACGGTCTCTGCTCTATTGTCCCTTTTTGGTGGGAGCTCAGGATTTTGTTTGTTTGACTCTATCACCAGAGCAATGAAACTCCCAATATAGTGCATTTAATTGGAAATACATTTGTTTTTATATTAACTTGTGTAACTAAATTAATTTATTTTTGTTCTAAATGATTTGCCGCGTCTACCATTCTGTTACCGGTCACATATATCGTTTGCAGGCTCCTTGCAGTGTGTATAAATCATATGTGATCAGAAGGAGATCAATTAACTAATCCAGTACTGGATCCCACAGAACCATGGTGATTAGTTAATTGATCTCCTTCTGGTCACATATGATTTATACACACTGCAAGGAGCCTGCAAACGATATATGTGACCGGTAACAGAATGGTAGACGCGGCAAATCATTTAGAACAAAAATAAATTAATTTAGTTACACAAGTTAATATAAGTAGTATAAGCAATGTTGAGATATACTTTACTTTAGAACCTTGAGGCTATGAGTCTAGTTATGAAACGGGATATAAATGTCACTTTTAGAGAGAGCACTCCAATTCCTATCATGCTGAAACAAACAGGGCTGTACCTAGGGGTTGGCATTTTAGAACAAAAATAAATTAATTTAGTTACACAAGTTAATATAAAAACAAATGTTTTTCCATTTAAATGCACTATATTGGGAGTTTTATTTCTCTAGTGATACTGCAGGAGCATGCAAACGTTTTATGTGACCACGCTAATTGCTCTCCTCTCTGTGGCAGTGGATCCCCCTGGGAGAGGCCAGGATCTGGTATCCCTAGCAGTGCAGCATGATGCTCCCTGGAATGATATATTTACTAGACATGTGCAAAACTAACATTTTTCGTTTCGTTTTCGTCCATTCGGAGGAAAATATTATTTATTTCGTCTAAAACGAATTTAGTTAATTACTGCATTCGTTTCAGACGAAATTCGTTCATTATTTTCGTTTCGTTTTATTCGTTCGTACAAATCAATTGACCTACACCTTCCATAAACCGAAAGTCTATAAACCGAATGTCATTTGGTTTATAGACTTTCGGCTTATGGAATACATGTAATGCCAGAGGCGTCGCTAGGGGGGGGGGGGGGCTACTGGGGCTATAGCCCCGAATCTCCAGTGCATAGCCCCGAATGGAGACTCTGGGGCTAAAGCATACTTTAGCCCCGAGACTCCAGGGCTATCACTGTTAAAAAAAAAAATCTCCCCCGCAGAGCTTTCCCCCGTCTGGGACATAGTCCCAGAATCTGAGGTTTATGCTCGTGCAGGGGGTGAGGAAGCGAGGCGCTGCTGCTGGCCCCTCCTCCTGGAGGTGTGGCCCACAAGCAAGTACCTGCGGTGACCGCACCTCCTGGCCATACTGACAGCGCAACGGGTGCAAGCTCCGCCCCCGTCGCACTGTGAGTCTGGCTGCGCGCCGGATGTGACATGAGGGTGTGTGTGTCAGGGTGTTTGCATAAGTGTATGAGGGTGTGTGTGTCAGGATGTGTGTGTGTCAGGATATTTGCATAAGTGTTTGAGGGTGTGTGTGTCAGGATGTGTGTGTCAGGGTATTTGCATAAGTGTATGAGGGTGTGTGTGTGTCAGGGTGTTTGCATAAGGTGTTTGCATAAGTGTATGAGGGTGTGTGTGTGTGTCAGGGTGTTTGCATAAGTGTATGAGGGTGTGTGTGTCAGGTTGTGTGTGTCAGGGTATTTGCATAAGTGTATGAGGGTGTGTGTGTGTCAGGATGTGTGTGTGTGTCAGGGTGTTTGCATAAGTGTATGAGGGTGTGTGTGTCAGGGTGTTTGCATAAGTGTATGAGGGTGTGTGTGTGTGTCAGGGTGTTTGCATAAGTGTATGAGGGTGTGTGTGTCAGGTTGTGTGTGTCAGGGTATTTGCATAAGTGTATGAGGGTGTGTGTGTGTCAGGATGTGTGTGTGTGTCAGGGTGTTTGCATAAGTGTATGAGGGTGTGTGTGTCAGGGTGTTTGCATAAGTGTATGAGGGTGTGTGTGTGTCGGTGTTTGCATAAGTGTATGAGGGTGTGTGTGTCAGGTTGTGTATTTGTAAGTGTGTGTGAGAAAGATATAGACGCTGTGGGAGATATAGACGCTGTGGGAGAGAGAGACGGAGAGAGAGAGCAAGAGAGAGACACAGAGAGAGAGAGAGAGACGCTGTGTGAGATAGAGAGACTGAGAGTGTGAGAGAGAGAGACGCTGTGTGAGATAGAGACTGAGAGTGTGAGAGAGAGAGAGACGCTGTGTGAGATAGAGACTGAGAGTGTGAGAGAGAGAGAGAGACGCTGTGTGAGATAGAGACTGAGAGTGTGAGAGAGAGAGAGAGAGAGAGAGACGCTGTGTGAGATAGAGACTGAGAGTGTGAGAGAGAGAGAGAGAGAGACGCTGTGTGAGATAGAGAGACTGAGAGTGTGAGAGAGAGAGAGAGACGCTGTGTGAGATAGAGACTGAGAGTGTG
>CM069860.1:217073180-217125680 GCA_036172795.1 Pelodytes ibericus | reverse complement strand
CCATTCATAAGAAATTCTTATGAATGGGGACTCTAGTTCGGTTTATAGAAAGCCAATAGTATTACATGTATTATATAAGCCGAAAGTCTATAAACCGAACAACATTCGGTTTATAGACTTTCGGTTTATAGAATACATGTAATACTATTGTCTTTCTATAAACCGAAATAGAGTCCCCATTTATACGAATAGGTCAGTTGACCTATTCGTATGAATGGGGACTCTATTTCGGTTTATAGAATAGCAATAGCATTACATGCATTCCATAAACCGAAAGTCGTTCATTATGTCGGTTTATGGAATGTAGTGTACTATGCTATTGGTATTCTTTAAACCGACTCTATTTCGGTTTATAGAATGCCAATAGCACGAATGGACGAATGATTTTCGTTTATTAACCATTCGTTCATTCGGCTTTCGTTAGCTTAGCATTTTTGTTATTCGTTTTTATGACTAATGGACGAAAATGCTATTTTCGGACGAAAATGCATTCGTCCGAAAACGAATGCACATGTCTAATATTTACCCCGGGGTGAGGCAAGAGGTTAACCATGTGTGCATAGTTGCCATCATTGGCCATGTTTCCAGGGACACATATTTGTTCCACATGCTGCAGACAGAGCATGCAAAGTGCAGCCTGGCAGTATGTAGGATGGATATACGCACAGGCTCAATCCAATTAGTTAATCAGGGTGGAGATCTCACAGGACCTACCATGATGAATGAATCAGATTCTCTATGTGCGTATATGCATCCTACATACGGCTGGGTTGCACTTTGCATGCTCTATCTGCAGGGCCGTCTTTAACGCGGGGCAAATGGGGCAGCATGCGAAATTGTGTGGGTTCAATATGAGTGCAAGCCATGTGCTGTTGGTGCAATATAGGTGCATGACAAGTGCTGTGGGTGCAATATGGGTGCATGACAAGTGCTGTGGGTGCAATTTAGGTGCATGACAAGTGCTGTGGGTGCAATATAGGTGCATGACAAGAGCTGTGGGTGCAATTTAGGTGCATGACAAGTGCTGTGGGTGCAATATAGGTACATGACAAGTGCTGTGGGTGCAATATAGGTGCATGACAAGTGCTGTGGCTATTCTATGGGGCTGTGTTAAGTCCTTTAGGTGCAATGTGGGTGCAGAAAAAGGGAATAAAAACAAGAAATGCTTCAATAACATTTTTATTATATATGAAAATAGTTGACTATAATATTAAGAAGTCCATATAAGTATAAATGCAACTAGTGAGAGAGCGAGATGTATAAAGATATTTATAAATATATATGAACAAATGTAAGTTCTCTCTAATATCTGTGTATGTTTTTGTCATTTAGGTAATGAGTAGTTGTAGTGCAGTGTTGCATAGTAAAATGGTATACATATTGCAGCCATTTATACACATTTTGTATCCAAATATACAGTTATACACATAATATACACATTTTATACAATGCAATAAAAATACTCAATGCAAGAAAAGTCCAATTGTGTGTGTGCTTATTTTTATGGGTTGTGTGTGTGTGTGTGTGTGTGCGGGGGGGGGGGGGGGGGGTAACATTGCGATGGATGGCGTGATTGCATGCAGGGGAGGGGGCAGGGTCCAGGGGGCCCAAGCAAATGCTTGCACAGGGTCCAATCACTATTAAAGACGGCCCTGTCTATCTGCAGCAAGTGGAACACATGTGTCTCTGGAAACATATAGACAAACAAAGGGGAAAACAAGCCGGCTCCACCGTTGGCAGTAAACATACCTCCTATATGTCTTGGGAAGATGGGGGCTCCGTCCGTGCTGCAGCAAAAGCACCAGAAGCGAAAATAGCAAACATTGTGGACAAAGGACGCATGCACTCCAAACTCCAATATGATTGTAAAACTTCCGATTTATTCCAAAAAATAGGCTTGAATTAAGCGTGTGAGCACGCGAAACATGTAAGGCATTCGTCCTTTCCCTGTCTTTGTATTCACTGTCCCTGTGATCCATTTGAATTTTTTGGAATAAATCGGAAGTTTTACAATCATATTGGAGTTTGGCGCGCATGCGTCCTTTGTCCACAATTATTGCTATTTTCCCTGGAAACATGACCAATGTTGCCAACTATGTGTGTGTGCTGATGCAATTTGCAGTATTAATGAGATGGGACATAAAGTAACATCATTAACATGATGGGAGGAGGAGATAACTGCAATAATGGGCTGGCTAAGCTGCATGGGAGTGTGAGTAGCCTGTAAGCTCTAGGTTGGAATCCCTGCCAATAATAAAGGGGCTCCACCTAGTGGCTGTCCTGTGTACATTACACCCCAGGCTGTGTGTACAGCTCCTGTGACAGCCACTCCCATACATACACTCCCTCTAACACTGATCTCTTATAACCCAGCTGAAACTCATCCAAGATTCAGTGTGAGCCCAGAACAGGAAGAAACAGGCAGCCAGTGCCAGAGGTAGGAAAAGTCAGTGCTGGATGTGTGCCTTACCCCAGGACATGCCCCATCAGACACCTTGCAAACCCAGAACTTACTTACCCCAGGACATGCCCCATCAGACACCTTGCAAACCCAGGACTGACTTACCCCAGGATATCCCTTATCAGACACCTTGCAAACGCAGGACTTACCCCAGGACATGCCTCATCAGACACCTTGCAAACCCAGGACTTACTTACCCCAGGATATGCCTCATCAGACACCTTGCAAACCCAGGACTTGCCCCATCAGACACCTTGCAGACCCAGGACTTACCCCAGGACATGCCCCATCAGACACCTTGCAAACCCAGGACTTACTTACCCCAGGATATGCCCCATCAGACACCTTGCAAACCCAGGACTTACCCCAGGATATGCCCCATCAGACACCTTGCAAACCCAGGACTTACCCCAGGATATGCCCCATCAGACACCTTGCAAACCAAGGACTTACCCCAGGATATGCCCCATAAGATACATTGCAAACCCAGGACTTACTTACCCCAGGATATGCCCCATAAGATACATTGCAAACCCAGGACTTACTTACCCCAGGATATGCCCCATAAGATACATTGCAAACCCAGGACTTACTTACCCCAGGATATGCCCCATAAGATACATTGCAAACCCAGGACTTACTTACCCCAGGATATGCCCCATAAGATACATTGCAAACCCAGGATATGCCCCATAAGATACATTGCAAACCCAGGACTTACTTACCCCAGGATATGCCCCATAAGATACATTGCAAACCCAGGACTTACTTACCCCAGGATATGCCCCATAAGATACATTGCAAACCCAGGACTTACTTACCCCAGGATATGCCCCATAAGATACATTGCAAACCCAGGACTTACTTACCCCAGGATATGCCCCATAAGATACATTGCAAACCCAGGACTTACTTACCCCAGGATATGCCCCATAAGATACATTGCAAACCCAGGACTTACTTACCCCAGGATATGCCCCATAAGATACATTGCAAACCCAGGACTTACTTACCCCAGGATATGCCCCATAAGATACATTGCAAACCCAGGACTTACTTACCCCAGGATATGCCCCATAAGATACATTGCAAACCCAGGACTTACTTACCCCAGGATATGCCCCATAAGATACATTGCAAACCCAGGACTTACTTACCCCAGGATATGCCCCATCAGACACATTGCAAACCCAGGACTTACTTATCCCAGGACATGCCCCATCAGACACCTTGCAAACCCAGGACTGACTTACCCCAGGATATCCCTTATCAGACACCTTGCAAACGCAGGACTTACCCCAGGACATGCCTCATCAGACACCTTGCAAACCCAGGACTTACTTACCCCAGGATATGCCTCATCAGACACCTTGCAAACCCAGGACTTGCCCCATCAGACACCTTGCAGACCCAGGACTTACCCCAGGACATGCCCCATCAGACACCTTGCAAACCCAGGACTTACTTACCCCAGGATATGCCCCATCAGACACCTTGCAAACCCAGGACTTACCCCAGGATATGCCCCATCAGACACCTTGCAAACCCAGGACTTACCCCAGGATATGCCCCATCAGACACCTTGCAAACCAAGGACTTACCCCAGGATATGCCCCATAAGATACATTGCAAACCCAGGACTTACTTACCCCAGGATATGCCCCATAAGATACATTGCAAACCCAGGACTTACTTACCCCAGGATATGCCCCATAAGATACATTGCAAACCCAGGACTTACTTACCCCAGGATATGCCCCATAAGATACATTGCAAACCCAGGACTTACTTACCCCAGGATATGCCCCATAAGATACATTGCAAACCCAGGACTTACTTACCCCAGGATATGCCCCATAAGATACATTGCAAACCCAGGACTTACTTACCCCAGGATATGCCCCATAAGATACATTGCAAACCCAGGACTTACTTACCCCAGGATATGCCCCATAAGATACATTGCAAACCCAGGACTTACTTACCCCAGGATATGCCCCATAAGATACATTGCAAACCCAGGACTTACTTACCCCAGGATATGCCCCATCAGACACATTGCAAACCCAGGACTTACTTATCCCAGGACATGCCCCATCAGACACCTTGCAGACCCAGGACTTACTTATCCCAGGACATGCCCCATCAGACACCTTGCAGACCCAGGACTTACCCCCTCAGAACCTTTGCAAACCCAAGACATGCCCCATCAGACCCTTTGCAAACCCAAGACATGCCCCATCAGACCCTTTGCAAACCCAAGACATGCCCCATCAGACCCTTTGCAAACCCAAGACATGCCCCATCAGACCCTTTGCAAACCCAAGACATGCCCCATCAGACCCTTTGCAAACCCAAGACATGCCCCATCAGACCCTTTGCAAACCCAAAACATGCCCCATCAGACCCTTTGCAAACCCAAAACATGCCCCATCAGACCCTCTGCAAACCCAAGATATGCCCCATCAGACCCTCTGCAAACCCAAGATATGCCCCATCAGACCCTCTGCAAACCCAAGATATGCCCCATCAGACCCTCTGCAAACCCAAGATATGCCCCATCAGACCCTCTGCAAACCCAAGATATGCCCCATCAGACCCTCTGCAAACCCAAGATATGCCCCATCAGACCCTCTGCAAACCCAAGATATGCCCCATCAGACCCTCTGCAAACCCAAGATATGCCCCATCAGACCCTCTGCAAACCCAAGACATGCCCCATCAGACCCTCTGCAAACCCAAGACATGCCCCATCAGACACATTGCTCTAAAAGCTACTGGGCGGGGCACAGGGCCCCTAAATGCTAGTGTGTGGGGCACAGGGCCCCTAAATGCTAGTAGGCGGGGCACAGGGCCCCTAAATCACAATGAGCAGGATATACAGCTAATAGTAGATTATAAGCAGTAATAACCAAGCAGGCGCTGTAAGAGGTCATTACAGTGTGAATGTAAAGTATCTGTGCCGTGTTAGCAGGCTGAAAGAAACATGTGTTAATATCTGTGCATCACTGTGTAGCCCCATATGCAAATGAAATACTGTACTGAAGATCATGTAATTATATATATCCAGTTCAGATTGTGTCGGAGTCCTGGGACAGGCTTTGATATGGCTGATTCAGATTTCCATTCATAGTAAATGATGTTATTTAATGGCTAACTGAGAGATTGGTTGCAAGCTTTGAAGACCGAGGTGCTAGGTCCCTTCCAAAAGGTGAGGATTGGGTGTATGCCTGAGGAAGGGTCCTTGCAACCAATCTCTCAGTTAGTAAATATATGGAAGTGTCCCTGGAAATAGAGTGGATGGATCTGACTCCCATCACTCTGAGAATTGTTTTGCATCTTCAGGCATTGTAGTCATTCAGCATCCCCCCCCCCCCCCCCCCCCAAAGGTCACCATTTCTGGCTCTGAATCATTCTGAAAACTTTTTCTCTTTTAAACACTAATATATAGATAGATATATAGTTATATATATAATTACACACACACACTCCATTCCACAGAGCTACAAATGTTAAAGGACCACCGTAGCCCCCAAAATAACTCATGTTTAATTGAAATATTGGAAGAAATTGACACCTCCAGCAATATAAAAAATGTTTAATTATTTGAAAACTGCTCCGAGCGACTTGTTACAGTAATAATTCATCCAGAAAAACTGTACACAGCCTGGTTATCTCAGGGTGTCTAGAGCTGGGACTATTATAAATTGCAGTTCTAACACAAGTCTACTCACATCCATTTGTACAATGTTACTCTCTTTGTGGATCACTTTAACATTTATTACAAATGAGGCCAGCAACAAAACACTTAGAATGAATTTATATATAGAATTATTTATTTATATATATATATATATATATATTTCAGATTAAAATACAAAAATATCAATAGTGCAACAAAGTGGGAAAAAAAAAAAGTGCCATAGTGATAAGCCGGCCAAAGATAAATGTAAGGAATAAAACCTTCTCACCGCTATCAAACTGAAGGTAAATAAATCCCGCTGGTTTTGGGGAGTGACGGACTCCGATGTAAAGGGTCTGGAAACAATTAAAGGGTGCCTAATTAGACTCCGCCTCACATTCTAAGAAGATACAGATAAGAGTAAAGATCCTTTATTCTAATGGGTCTATTCACTAAAATTCGACTTTTGAGGTCGCCTTTCATTTTTGAGTCAAATTCTGCACAGAGTTTAGAATCTTCCCCCAATGAAAGTAATGGGAGGGGAAGTGACTGAAGCGATTTTCAAGACCAGGTCTGACTCTGATGCCGAATTGTATTGAATAGACCCATTTGTTCCTTTGTTGTGAAACCAGAGCTTACAGTCTAAAATGAATTGTGGGTAAATCAGTGCCGTCTTTAATACTGATTGGACCCTGGCATGCAGTCACACCCTCCGCCCCAACACCCACAAAAACACCCACAAAAACGCACAAACGCACACAATAGGTAAGTGCTCTCTAATATGCAGGTATGCTTTTATTGCAGTGTATAAAATCTGGATATAATGTGTATATATGGCTGCCAAATGTATACCTTATTATCCACCTTAATAAGTGCCTTTAGTACACAGTATAGATTGATATTACAGAGCACTTGCAGATCAAAGGGAGCAGTTCACATTAACATACAGCTGTGTTACAGTAATGATTTTTTTTCTGCAGTAGGCCAGGTCAGCAAAAATGTATTTGTTCGTTGACCGCATTAATTTTTCAAAGTGTGTGTAAGTATGACACACACACACACACACATACAGTGTCTCTTACACGCACACATACAGTGTCTCTTACACACACACACGCACACATACAGTGTCTCTTACACAAACGCACGCACACATACAGTGTCTCTTACACAAACGCACGCACACATACAGTGTCTCTTACACAAACACACGCACACATACAGTGTCTCTTACACAAACACACGCACACATACAGTGTCTCTTACACACACACACACACACACACACACACACACACAGTGTCTCTTACACACACACACACACACTGCCAGATTTTTTTGATTTTATTTTGTAAAAGAGAAAAAAATAATTTTATATAATGTCCCCGTCCCTGATCTTTTACCTTGCATAGCAGGGTGGGGGATGGTTCAGGGTAGCTGAGGGTGGTCTGTGCATCCTCTGTAGGCACAGACCACCTTCTGCTACAGTGTACATGGTTTGGAGTGGCAGGGTCTCGCACAACGCCCTGGTGCCCTGAATGCTGCATTTAAGTGCGCGAGGAGGTGGGGCGTTGGCCGTTCACTTGGAGGGGCAGTTAGCACTGCCAATCTGATGCTGGTTGCACTTCCTTGTCCATGAGATAGGTGTTGCTCGCATAGTATAATTGGCAACAGGGCGGCTGCCCCCTTTGCCCCACATTAAAGACAGCCCTTGGGTAAAGTTACACAAGAGGCAAACAATGCAGTAGGCTGAGATGGTCTACTTACTAGCGGGAAACCAGACAAGAGGATATCACTTTTAAACCCTTGCCTCTAATTCAAGACTGTCTTTTTTTTTTTTTTTTTTTTTTTTTTGTATATTCTCCTCCTTTACTGTGTTGATTCCCTTTTTTTGTATTTAAATCATATCCTTCTGGAGATACGGTCTCCAGCACTGCGTACAATACTCCGTGAGGTCTCACCAGCGCTCTGTACAATACTCCGTGAGGTCTCACCAGCGCTCTGTACAATACTCCGTGAGGTCTCACCAGTGCTCTGTACAATGGCATGAGTACTTCCCTCTTTCTACTGGTAATGCCTCCCCCTATGCAGCCACGCATTCCGCCGATGCCTCCCCCTATGCAGCCACGCATTCCGCCGATGCCTCCCCCTATGCAGCCACGCATTCCGCCGATGCCTCCCCCTATGCAGCCACGCATTCTGCTAGCATATCCTGCTCCTCTATTACACTGCCTACCTAACTTTTTTTCAAGTTCTCTGAAATAATTATCCTTTACCATAGTTCCTCTA
Source organism: Pelodytes ibericus (assembly GCA_036172795.1). Lineage (NCBI taxonomy): Eukaryota > Metazoa > Chordata > Amphibia > Anura > Pelodytidae > Pelodytes > Pelodytes ibericus. Next base: position 217,117,248 of record CM069860.1, on the reverse strand, counting down.
GTGTCACTAAGTGACAATGTACGTACCTGATATGGCCTGCGGTGACACCTTGCTATCAGTGGTTTCTTAATATGCTTGGGTGGTGGTGCTATACGGTCATGATAGCAAGGCATCATGCCACTTGAACATTTGTAGACGATCACTGCATCACTTGCATCACGCAAGCACGATAAAACGATCCCTAAATCTAGGGTTAGCATTAGGGTTACTGCTAGTGTTAGGGTGATGATTGGGGTGGGGTCAAAAGGTCAATGTAGGAGAAAATGGTTAGGAAAGAAAAACGCTACTTTTGGTTATTACCCTATAAAAACAACAAAAACATGTAAGCCTTGATATTTCTGAACTCCGGAAAAATATTAGAAACTAGTTAGATGGGGTCTTTTTTTACAGTTTTTGTAAAAAGGTAGAAAAGGTGTTGTGTTTTTTTAAAATTTGTTTACTCATATTTTATGATTTTGTTTTGTAGTAAATTTTATATGATATGGTATGAAAATAATGGCATCTTAAAAAAAAAAAAAAAAAAAGCCCTGTTTATGGTAATAAAGACAGTAAATAATGTGTGCGGTACATTAAATGAGAGAGAGAGAGGAAAATTACAGCTAAACACAGACACCGCAGAAATAATGTTCAAACGGCCATTGTCACAAAAGGGTCACATTTTTAGAAACCATCCATGCACCAAGGGGTTAAAAAACTTAATTTGCTTATGAAGTGATGCAATAAACCCGAAAGCCGCACGTATAATGCATTGTGCAGCTATTCGTCATTCTGTATTCTCTCTATTCACACGGTTTAGTTGACCGAGGCCCTTTCAGAATAATGAGTGACTCATGCGTTCTTTGGAAGAAATAAATCTCATGAAAATCTATTTGATTTAAACCATTGATTAAACATTTAATCAAACAAACTAGTTTCGGCACATCTCGTGTGTGTGTGTGTGTGTGATGGGCTCCCGGCAACTCTCAAGCCAAGACTCTCCTTTTTACTAGCTGCATTGTGGGTAACTCGGCTCTGTGACACTGCTTCCTGAGCCAAACCGGAGCCGTGTATATCCATTTATTGCAGGGCTAATTCTGGGTAAGAAAAAAAAAAAAAAAAATCATATAATGAATTCATGTGTTAAGGCAATTATCCTCCTTTACAAAAGGACCACTTTATGACCCATAATTAATTTTTTTTTTATTTTTTTTTTTTTTAATATCCCTTGTGATTTGCTGAATAATGAAAATTGTGCAGCAGGAGAAATCCGATCCATTGGTCAGCTGAGCTTTGTGGATAGATTGTTGCTCTATTGGTGACCTCTAAATGTTTCAAAATTCCAACGACCGTATACTGGTATCTCAAAGGGTAATCTTTCGCAACAGTGATAATGAGTTGCAGCTGTGGGTGGGTCAAATTGGATCGTGATGTTTCTAGATGTGGCTAGATTTGGGGGCCTTTATATAGAGGTCACATAGGTGCTTCTAATGCCTCCAACCCTGATGGACTATCTTACAAATCCCCTCCGAGACTCGCACATTACAGCCCATTCCCAGCCCCCCAAGCCTGTAATTGGATACACTGGTTTTGGCCATGTTGGAAAAAAGCAAAACTAAGAATTTCTTTGTTTGAAATTAACCCTTACATTGCTATAAGTGGTTCATGTCCATAACAGGGAAGACCTATTACAGAAATAGCCGGTGGGGGAAAAACAAAAAACAAAAATGACTCGCATTTAAATCTGTAAAAATACACATTTGAAAAAAACCAAAGCTAAATTAAATGCATTAAAATATAGAAAATTAACATAAAATAATTTTATAAATGCCTATGTTAATGTAAATATACTATTATCGTGTATCACATTAATTGATTATCATTGTATATACATATTTATGTTTGCAATAGGTTTATATTAATTAGTAATAGTTGAACTGCCCAAAGTGCGTCAGCGCTGTGTTTAGCGCAAGGCAGACAGGGTAAGTGCCTAGGGCGGCACTTACCTTGTCTGCCTAAGGGGGGTTGGCAAAAAAACACTGCACCTTTTTTTTTTTTAAATCATTTTTGAAAAAAATTAATAAAATTGCAGAGACGATGGCTGGGGAGATCAGAAGACTGCACAGGGGATTCCAAAAACCAATCAAGGGTGTGTTTTATAAATGAGAAGAAGCCTCGGGTCATAAGGAGATTCCTGTGAAGTGAGAGTATACCCTGCTATGTGTCGATTTTTTCTTTTTTTTTTCTTTTTTGCTATTTGTTAACAAACCGTGAGTCTCTGAAATTAAGAAACTGTGCATGGCGAGCAGGCAGCTGGATGTCTGTGCAGCAGCACAGACTTTCCCATGCTGCCTCTCCATCCCCGCGCACTGCTCAGAACAGAGTGGGCAGTGTGAGAAGCTGCAGGTGAATGAACGTCTGGGAGGATAGGGAGGTGAGAGGGTGACGTAGAAAGAGTAACACATGGGGTGGGCCCATAATTCCTGTTGGCGGCCCTGTACACACCACCACAGGGGTATTGAAAAAGTCACTGAGCTGATTGGTCAGCATGTGCCAGCCCCACATGAGGTCAGAGTAAACCCGTGTCTATCTGTTGTGACACACGTCGGGATTACTCTAGACCAGTGGCAAATATTTTAACTTTTGGCTCCATTAATGACGCAAATGTTAAACCTTTAGTGTGACTCTGAGTGCAGTATGGGGGCTACAAGTGTCTCCCACCTGCCAGAGGAGAGTCTGGGGTATCTGTATAGACCTGAATCTCTAGTACCTGGCGGGATTGAGCCCTGCTGGTGCCACAAACTCTAGATCCTCTTATATCCTTAAGGACCCTGCTTTGATAGGACTTATGTATACGTCCATATAGGTGAAGGGGTTAAAACATATATTAATTTTATTTTATACATTTGCATCCAATTCTGCACACACAATCTATAATATTTTTTTGGGGAAGGGGGGGAGAAGAGTCTCTTTAACCCTGTAGTTACAGAGGCTTTTTTTATTAATATTGCAGTGTTTGTATTCAACTGTACCCACACTTAATAATAATAATTATATTGAGGTTTTTCTCAAGATACCATTATTGTCATCATATAAAATATTCTGGAAAAAAAAAAACACCTATTAATAACTTTGTAATTGTGTCAAATATTTTTCAAATCAAACTGTTAGAAACTAATTTTTTTTTTTTTTTTTTTTTAATATTTGTCCTGACTTTAGAAATAGGTCATGGTTACATGTTTTTCGTTTGTTATTTTTTTGTAAGTTTTAGGGCAATAACCTAAATTTGACTTTTTAGCCCCAACCCTAATGATCGACGTAACCCTAGATCTCATCCCTTGCTCACAACATGGCAGCTCCATTTATGGGATGGCGCATACAGTTTGATCCTAGGAGTTATAGTAATCACGCCATAGGACTATTTAATGGTGTTGATTAAAAAATACCCCTTGTGTCCTTCCAAATGCTCAGGAAATATGGAAAGTATTTATTTTCTCCCTGCCTGAGATTCTCCGAAGCAATACAGCATTTTTATTTTTAATTGGGTGCTGATAAATATGCTTAAAGGAGCAGTCATTATATATTGACCCACAGGTTGTGTGTTCCTGGTTCCCTATCACTCAAAGCCAGGAACACAAAATGACCCTATGTTGCATTTGGTCCTCTGGCCATTGTACAGAGCGCTGGTGAGACCTCACTTGGAGTATTGTACAGAGCGCTGGTGAGACCTCACTTGGAGTATTGTACAGAGCGCTGGTGAGACCTCACTTGGAGTATTGTACAGAGCGCTGGTGAGACCTCACTTGGAGTATTGTACAGAGCGCCGGTGAGACCTCACTTGGAGTATTGTACAGAGCGCCGGTGAGACCTCACTTGGAGTATTGTACAGAGCGCCGGTGAGACCTCACTTGGAGTATTGTACAGAGCGCCGGTGAGACCTCACTTGGAGTATTGTACAGAGCGCCGGTGAGACCTCACTTGGAGTATTGTACAGAGCGCCGGTGAGACCTCACTTGGAGTATTGTACAGAGCGCTGGTGAGACCTCACTTGGAGTATTGTACGCAGTACTGGAGACTTTATCTCCAGAAGGATATTTATACTTTGGAGAGAGTTCAGAGAAGGGCTACTAAACTGGTTCATGGGTTAAAGGATAAAGATTGGAGGAAAGACGTAACAGGGGGGATATGAGAGAAATAATTAAATACATAAAGGGGATCAACACCGTAAAGGAAAAGAATCACAACTAGAGGACAGTCTAAAATGAGCGGGGCAACGATTTAAAACTAATATCAGGAAGTATTACTTTACTGATAGGGTAGTGGATGTATGGAATAGTCTTCCAGTAGAAGTGGTAGAGGTTAATACAGTGAAGGAGTTTAAGCATGCATGGGATAGGTATAAGGCTATCCTAGATATAAGATAAGGTCAGGGACTAATGAAAGTATTACATTACTGAGAGGGTAGTGGATGTATGGAATAGTCTTCCAGTAGAAGTGGTAGAGGTTAATACAGTGAAGGAGTTTAAGCATGCATGGGATAGGTATAAGGCTATCCTAGATATAAGATCTGGAACTGGGGACTAGTAAAAGAATTTAGAAGATTGTGCAGACTAGATGGACCGAATGGTTCTTATCTGCCGACACATTCTGTGTAAAGGGTCTGTGTCACCTGAACATTGTTTTTATTTTGCACGAAGAGAATAAAAAGTGATTGAAAATGATCTATACATTGTATTAGTAAAATGGCAATAATAGTGATTTAAACACGTAATAATAATGCCATTTCTCCAATCAATGCTTCCTTAAGTCTGATCCCCTGCTTACCACGTGTTATGTGAAAGTACTAACCGATGAAGATTATTCCTATCTGCATTTATCACACAGGAAACGGCCGCTCTGCCGACTTCCCTTCCTCAATTCCTATTAACCCCACCAAGATTATTACTAGGTTATATTATAAATCTCACCCCCCTCAGTCAAGAAGACCATCCCCCCCCCCCCCCCATGTTCACTAATACAGATGAGCGTGTTCTGTGATGGTTACATTTTACTGAGCCAAACGTGGAGCAATCAGCAGGACCATTTCACTGGTTTCCACGGTTACTGGTAAACTTTTAGAACTTTGCCCCAGAGTTGTATACTTTGCCACCTTCCTGCTACTTTTGCCCAAATTTGATGGGGCATTAAGGCAAAAAGCGTGACTGTCCTGCTAAATCCGGGACTATTGGCTACTATTAAAATGCATTTTGCACATGCAGCGTATACGTGCGATGGCCTGTGCTTACGGATTTCGTGTCCCAGTCCTGTTTGCGTGTGGATTCCGTGTTCCCATACTAATTTATCTTTCTCACAGGTTAACCGAAACCATGTATCCCTGCTGCGGACTCCTTATCGCCTGCTCCAAAAAGCCAGGTAAGACCTTTCTCAATGGGACGGTACGCTATTTAAAGGGACAGTGACACCTAAACACGGCTCATACTGTGACTGGAGAGAACCAAATAATCAGAATTGACCTATACATTGTGTTATCAGCATTGCAGCGAATGCGAAAACCGACAGAAAAACACGTTTGTAATGTGTCTGTAAGATGTACTTCTCTGGCGTCTAGGACAGTTCCTCACGGTGAGAGTTCTGATAGTTCAGCGTGGAAGTAGCCCCAAATCCTAACGCTGAACCCCCTCGGTGAAGTGTCCCGTCCCACCTGTGACACACAATCCAAATAAACTGGATCCTGAGGAAGCCCATTAAAACGGGCGAAACGCGTAGATCAAGCAACACTCATATGAGATTGTACCAGATCCTTGTTTATTCTTTGTTCCAGTTCTGTGACCCTTTGCTGATTTTCCAGATTTTAAGTGTAAGGTATTTTTTGCACTTCATATTAAATTACACTTTTTGCTATTAATACCATCTTCTGTTCCTTGGAGGTTGAACATTGTTTATTCCCTTTGGAGGTTGCATCAATCCAGGACAAGAAAGCTGTCACTTACATTTATGTTTTGTCCCGTATGTAGGGACTATATGTGAGTGTTTTATATTTCATTGCCTCCATCTATATCATCTTTATACCTTCATTTGTTACACTGGGTAAATATCCTGCATTTTCTGCACAGCAGATTGATTGCACTGTCACTTTATAGCACATATAGCGCACTGTCACCTTGTGTATTTTTTGTATATGTGTTTTACTGCAGTACTTTGGGATAACTGCTAGACAAGTTGCTGCTTGTGCAATATCTTCTTTAGCGCCACCTACCTCACACCAGTTCCATTGTCTTGTTAATCCAAATAAACTGTTTTTCAATGGGAAATGTGCAATTTGCATATTGGGCCACAGGTGATGATGTCATAGAGAGGAGACTCCACAGACACCTTTCCAACATGTTGTTTTTCTCACAATGCAGGCATTTGCTTTAATTTCTGCTATAATAATGTATAATTCATGTTTGATAATTCTTATTCTCTACTTTCACTGATTAAACACTGTTTAGGTGACAGTGTCCCTTTAAGGGAATGGGGCAGAAAGCTGGTATTTAATGAATCTAATTCAGAGAGAAAGCGGATAGTTAGAATAAGAGAAAAACCAAAGGAGATAATAATAAAATCCAAATTGTCCATTTAAAATCACAGCTACTTCCTGATTTGGTTCCTTGGTGTCTGAGCCAATCAGGAAACGGATAGAATGCGACTCTTGGTCACTGACCGGAGGTCCACCAATGAGATTAAACTATTGGTAGCAACAGGCAGGCTCCATGGAGCAACTAAACAGGCAAGTCACATGTACAGGGTACATACCTGCCAACACTTAAAAACTCGTCCTTAAAACAAACTGTGTTTTGAGGCGCAAAGGGGCGGAGCCAAAGGCGGGCAGGACTATGTGTCGGCATGCAAAGATGTGCGCACAGGCACACTGGGACAGACCCAAATCTGATGGGACAGCTCATGGGGGGAAAAAAAGAGAATGCCCTGGCAAATCCGGGACTATTGGCAAGTATGGGCTTTTTAATTTTTTTTGCAGGTAATTGAGAAAGGAATTTCAGGTCAAATTAGCTGGGTTGGTAAAATGATCTATACATTGTGTTAGCGGAAAAAATGTGGTTAAATGTGTCTGTCTTCTGCTTAATATGCAAATGAAATGAGACTCTTTTAAAACGCTTTTCAATGAATCTGTGCCTCTGCTTGCGATACTGCTAACACAATGTACAGATCATTTTGGATTATTATTGTCACAGTCACAGTATAAGTCCCTTTAAGATTCAAACCAATATAGTCAAACCAGACCGCATCCTGTGAAAATACAAAGGATACAAAAGAACCCGTGAGAGAAAACAGGGTGCGGCAAAGGTTATAAAGTGACTTGTCCTCCGCTGTGTGCTGCATAACGAGACGTCAAGGAATGGGACAGGCTGCACGTAATTAAAGGGGCAGTACGGCAAAAAAATGCATCATGTAACATAAAGAAACAGATGGTATTTGGAATTTGTAACACACCCTCCTCCAAAAATGGTTAACATTACAAAAAAAATACAGGTTCGTTTGAAAACCACAGATTTAAAAATAGTCAACGCCAGGGAAACAGGTTATTAAAAGCCAGCTAAAGGTTTCTAGCCAATAAGAAGTGGGAGCTTGTCTGATCCAGGTCTGCAGGGTGCGGGGTTCCCTCTGCTGATCCCATGTAAAAAACAAGGGTATCTCTTTCTGACGTAGCAGAGAGGGAGAGACACACACACGCTGACCGGAGATCGCTCGTTCTGAGGCCATCTTTTCGAAATTGGACCAGCTGTATTTTTTTCTATTGTTTATATTTTTTTGTGGTTCTATACTTTTTACTGATACTCTATTTTCAAGGTGTATACCTGACATAACCACATTTTTTCTTTTTCTGCTTATTACATTTTTTTCATTTATTTTTGTTCTTGACACACACCCTTGTGTCCCCTCCCCTGTTTTTTTTGCTCTCTCTGTACGCTCGGTATATTATTTTTCATGCCTTATTTTTTCTTTATCTTTTTGATGTATTTTCCATCTGCGGTTCATTTTTAACACTGCCTTACTTTTCCATATATTTCCTCCATTGTTTTGCTCGCCATTTTTTATGGTCGTCTTTTCCCACATTTACAGCTTCTATCACATTAATATATATACGCTGTTTTGTACTATGTGTCCCCTATTTTGAGATATATACTGTTTACGCTTACCCATTTGTCGATACATTTACCTAATAAACATTAAAGGTTTTTTTGACTTATACACCAGTGTGCATGTCTGCTTCTTTCTATATATTATGTATTTTCATATATATGCCCTTTAGGAGAGAGTATATTAGCAGTACATAGTTTGCACCTGTATTCTTTATTCTCCCATTCAATTTCAACGGCCTTGTTCTCAACCCTTTTTGTTGTTCAATACAATTTTTAGAACTTTTTATTTTTGAAAATTGGGTGGACCAGGCATCTCTCGGGAACCAATCCGAGGTCTCCAGGGAGGATGGGGATGCCCAGCAATGCACACACACATACATTAGATGTCCTTAGTCATCTCTCAGGAGAGGTATGGCAGATGCACTGTGTATTGTGCATTTTTCATGCACCCCCCTTTTATTTACATTGGGGAATTCCTGGGCATGTGCATTTCAGAGTGTACAGCTGCATGCTCAAATTTTCGAAATTGGACCAGGGGGTGGAACATGCTCTTTTAATACATGTCACGTTATGCAAAAACTACAAATACCTGAGCGTGCAAAATCTGAGGACATGTTTCAGACAGCGTGACCCACCAATTAATTCATAAGAAATAGTTCATCACTATTTTCTCATTGTTTTCCTTAATAAAAGGCTCAAAGAAAGTTATCTTCCATTTTATATAGAACGCCCCCCCCCCCCCCCCCCCCAAGACTGCCTAGAAGAATACTATATATATAAAACTACCAGATGGAGGGTTAAATGTTCCAGAAATAATAGAAGTATCATGATTCTCATAAATATTTTTATTATTCCATCACCGCAAATGGTAATGAAGAGTGTTGGGTCGCATCTAGGTTTGCCGCCTTTTCTTCCAAAAAATATCGGCCTTGGTACTGTCTCCATAGACTTAATATTGGCCTGATGCCAATTGTTTACCGGCCTGCAACCTGGTAACCCTAGACACATCTGAGCAGAGACAAACATTTTGTTTGAAATACCTGCTTTGGTTACATCCACATGCTTGACTAGCATTGAAGCCCTGTTTTTGGCAGACCGTATTTAACCTTTCTGTGGCCTACAAGAGGAGTTTCTCAGAGTTAAATGTTACATCTCACTGAGTACCAAGTAGAAGGTCTAGCCTCAGACTTGAATCTCTGCATTCTTTGGAAGGACAATATTAAAATCAATAAGTTTAATGAATTGTGGGTTACTGAATGTTAATATGGATGAAAAAGTCCCTAAACATCGTGGAGGAAGGACATAGGGCTCAATATAGCCTATACAGACTGGATAATGATTATTTTCGAAATTCAAAGATGGAATCGAGTTCCAACTACTGTCCATAGGATGTTCCCACCCACTTCTCCACTATTGGAGATGTAAGTTAGAAGACGGTACATACCTCCTATGTTGAAGAATATTTGGTCTACGCAGTTATTACGACATCGTAACTAAGGAATTAAAAACAAACAAAAAAACAACCTTTGCTTTGTTAGATTTGTTAGATTTAGATTGGTGGCCACTGACAAATAGAATATTACTTTTAGTTTCGCACATCCTAACAGTGGATGAATGGGGTCTTGCAAGAAATCAGTAGTCACAGAAAATTCCATGATGGGATAGTTCAAAGATTCAGATTATCTTTCAAATACAAATGGAGAAAACTACGAGGGTTAAATCAGCGTAATGGACTAAAGCACGCCAAGAGACAGGAGCACTGCACTTTTATATGTTTGTCATTTGTATATTGTAAATTTATTCTTATAACTTTTAGATATGTAACGTTTGAGTTCCTCATCATGCCGTCGGACTTTCCTCTCCTCACATGGTATAAATATTAAATTCTCCACTGTCTACGTGTTTCCTCTTCCCCCAGTTCCTCTGAGGGGGATCTCGGTGGACGTCCAGGTGAAGGGCTTTGTGGCCGACGTGTCTGCGACTCTGAAGTATAAGAATGTGGAGGAGAATGCGGTGGAAGCCGTCTTCGTGTTCCCTATGGACGATGACTCTGCCGTATACAGCTTCCAGGCCACCATAGAAGGGAAGACCATTGTAGCAGATATTCAGGAGAAGGAGCAGGTAAGGAGGAAATCCTTTTCAGACGTCACAGCAAGGAGCCTCTGACCTTTTATTTGCAGTAACACCGAGATTATTCTCTCTGTGATTTTATTATTATTACTTTAGTGCTGCATCGTGTTAAGAAACATGAACCTTTCCTGTCTCCTAAAAACGACGTATAAAGTGTAATATAGTTATTGCTATAGTAACCGTCCCGCCTCTCTCCCCAAGCCCCTCCTCTCTCCCCAAGCCCCTCCTTGTTGGAATGTCACTGAATTTGGAAGCCCCGATGAATTTATTTTCAATGTAAAAATACAGGAGAACTGTACATTGTTTTAAAGTAAAAAAAAAAGCATGTTTCCCATATATTAAATACAGAATCTATGCTCATGGATTTGGTCATTTAAATCACTGGATGTCCAAAATGGTGACTTCTTTAGAAATTTGGCTTCCTGTCTCTCTTTGATGCAGGAACTTCGCCCAGAACCCACAATGCATAAAACCCCAGAAATGACAATAGGACACTAGTCACTGTGTGATCCAAGCTCTGGCTTCCTCTATCTTTCTTCCAGGCTCACAAAACCTACGACGAAGCCATCAGCCAGGGGCAGCAGGCCTTCCTACTGGAGGAGGACCAGAGCTCCGGGGACATCTTCAGCTGCAGTGTGGGGAACCTGCTCCCCGGTCAGGAGGCCGAGGTGACGCTGTGCTTTGTTAAGGAGCTGCCCATGGAGGCGGATGGCGCTGTGCGATTTGTGTTACCAGCCGTACTGAACCCCAGATACACTCCAAAGGGTAATGCAAACTGTCTCTGGCCTTGTGCCTGGAATTTCAAGATTTTGTTATTTTTCAGTTAAAGAGGGAGTAATGTCATAAATGTTAAACCAATTCTCCACATTCTGCTGATTGAGACTTTTTAAAATGCTCTTTCTATCATGTTTAGTTGAGCATATATTGCTGGTTTTGTGGAGTAAAAACTGGGCAGTAGGAGCTTCGCTTCCTGGATTCTTCCGAGGGGGCGCGGCCTGTCGCTGACTGCCATGTCCACATTGGACTATCAAACTGTCAGTCTGAAAGATACGCCTCTGCTATTATTTCTATTGGTCTGACAGATTTGTTAGTGTTAGAGGTTCATTTTTAACATGTTATATCTAGATTGTAAGCTCTGCGAGCAAGGCTCTCTCATCACGTATAAGTCTGTCTCTGTTCATTTAATGTAGTCTGTAATTCCCTTCCCCAGTAGGGGTATGTCCTGGGTGTGCAGTGTGGGGCGTGGGGCATGTCCTGGGTGTGCAGTGTGGGGTGTGTCCGGGGTGTGTCCTGCGTGTGCAGCGTGGGGTGTGTCCTGCGTGTGCAGCGTGGGGTGTGTCCTGCGTGTGCAGCGTGTCCTGCGTGTGGGGTGTGTTGTGCAGTGTGGGACGGTGGGGTGTTTCGTGGGGCGTGTCCTGGGTGTGCAGCGTGGGGCGTGTCCTGGGTCTGCAGCGTGGGGCCTGTCCTGCATGTGTTCAGCGTGGGGCCTGTCCTGCATGTGTGCAGCGTGGGATGTGTCCTGCGTGGGATGTGTCCTGCGTGTGCAGTGTGGGATGTGGGGCGTGGGGTGAGTCCTGCGTGTGCAGTGTGGGGCGTGGGGTGTGTATGCTTTTGTCTGAGGGCTGGTGTCTGCTCTTTGCCCCTTCATTACCGTCTCCCCTCAGTTCGGCACTGTGGGGTGGGGGACTAAGCAAGTAGCGACCCCTAAGGGGTCCCATCATTAGTTTATATGGTACCACCACCTCTGTGTATTGTCTTCATGGCCTTCTTTGTCTTGTAAATATTGTGCAGTTCAGCAACTACTGAATTTACTGGTTGGAATGAGGTGAAATAAGTAATTTGTCTGATGTTTACCTGTAATTAGTTTTTTAATTTTCTTTCTGTAGATCAGGATCCGAGTATTACCACCCAACGCCCTCAGCTTCCTATTGGTCAGATTCCCTACACCCTGTCTTTGGACGCTCACTTTCAATCTGCGTACGGCATCACCAAAATAGAGTCCAACTGTGACATCACCGCCCTGCAGTACACTGATAATGATAAGACTGCGGCCAAGGTGAGACTATCGGCATTATACAGGAGGTGCTGCTCCCTTGTTTTGATTCCTTTATAAAGTGAAAATCTGGGGAAAGGTTCTAAAAGTGGAACAGTCACCGTGGAAACCAACGGAAGGTTCTGCAGTCACCAAGGAAACTAATATTCCCGCTGTTTGTTCCACTTTTAGAACATTGCCCCAGAAATTTACCTTTGTTCATAACTAGAGTTGAGCGGACACCTGGATGTTCGGGTTCGAGAAGTTCGACCGCACTTTGGAAAAAGTGCGGGTCCGTGCTCTAACTTGACCCCGAACCCCATTGAAGTCAATGGGGACACGAACTTTTGGCCACTAAAATGCCTCTAAAATAGTCATGGAAAGGGCTAGAGGGCTGCAAAAGGAATTAAAATGTGGGTAAGAGTAGGACAAGTGCCCTGCAAGCAAATATGGATAGGGAAATAACTTAAAATAACATAAAATACATACAAATTAAAAATACTGTACTATTTACCACCCAAAACAATTAGAATTAGGTTCTATTTGACTCTCAGATGTAATACATGTAATGCTATTGCTATTCTATAAACCGAAATAGAGTCCCCATTCATAAGAATAGGTCAATTGACCTATTCTTATGAATGGGGAGTCTATTTCGGTTTATAGAATATCAATAGCATTACATGTATTCCATAAACCGAAAGTCTATAAACCGAAAGACATTCGGTTTATAGACTTTCGTTTTATAGAATACATTTAATGCTATTGCTATTCTATAAAAAGAAAGTCTATAAACAGAATGTCTTTCGGTTTATAGACTTTCGGCTTATAGAATACATGTAATGCTATTGACTTTCTATAAATGGAAAGTGTATAAACCGAATGACTTTCGGTTTAAAGACTTTCAGTTTTTAGCCGAACCTCGAACTCCAACACGTAATGTCCGGTACGAACCCGAACAGTGCGGTCCGGGTTTGCTCAACACTATTCATAACCTTTTTCTACTTGCCTCTTAACAAATTGCCTCCCCATCCCTTTCCACTACTGCTGCTAATTGCCTCTTCATCCCTTTCCACTACTGCAGCTAATTGCCTCCTCATTCCTTTCCTCTACTGCAGCTAATTGCCTCCCCATCCCTTTCTACTACTGCAGCTAATTGCCTCCCCGTCCCTTTCTACTACTGCAGCTAATTGCCTCCCCGTCCCTTTCTACTACTACAGCTAATTGCCTCCCCGTCCCTTTCTACTACTGCAGCTAATTGCCTCCCCATCCCTTTCCACTACTGCAGCTAATTGCTCACTTTTGATCTAGTGGGGAGGGGGGGCTGCCCGGATGTCTGAGCAGACAGCGCAAGTTAGTGAAGGAGGATGTACCCCCACAATGCTAGCGCTGGCTCTGTGGTCTCCTTCTCTTCCGTTTGCAGCGCTCCCTCCAGTCTGCCGTCCTAGGCCTAGTTAGCAACCCTGTTTCTGTTACTATAGATTCCCTGTCTGAGGACAGACTGACCACAGCTGACATCTTGTCCCACCTATAGTTTTGTCTGTTATTTTCTTGCAGGAATATTTGTTGCTTCATACACATTTCTGTCTCCCCTTGTCTCAGTTTTTCTCTCTTCCCCCCCCCCCCCCCCCCCAGGTATCTCTGTCCCCCGGACACAAGTTTGAGCGAGATGTGGAGCTTCTGGCTTACTATGCCGAGGTGAACAAGCCCAGTGCGACAGTGGAACCAGCAGCTCCGGGAGCCAAAGCAGGTGAGTAACTGATTCAGTGCAATGTGTCTGGACTGCTTCGGGATCAGGCTCCTTCACGGAGCACAATGTGCTGTTTAACTCTCTACCTAGTGTCCCTACCATAGAGACTCTGCAAGCTATACTTTACATACTCTATACATTGTGTTAGCAGAAAGGAAAAGATGGATATGGATTAAATGACTCATTGAAAATGTATTCATTGGCATATCAAGCGACAGGTGATGTCATAACCAGAAGATGAGATTACTGAATTGGGAGAGGTGTGGGGAAAGTTTTGATCTATCAGGGATTCAACATGAACCATGGGGATCGCTGTGTCCGGGCGGCAGGAAGGGAACCCCTCCTCCCTCCCTAACGCAGACTGTGGGGGTGCTCTGTGCCTCCTGTGTGTCTGCGCCCTAGGCTGGTACCTACCTTGCCTATCGGTAGCGACGGGCCTGAGTTTTATTATATGTGGAATTACCAAGTTTACTTTTTAAAACAATTCAGTTTTACATTGAAATGATTTTCCCGGGATGTTCAAATGCACTGACCTGAGGGAGTATACAGTAAGCGGGCTTGCTCTCTCCTCTGTGCAGTCATTGGCTATTACTTAATCTCAATAGACATGCTCAAATTAACCAATACAAAGAAACTTTACTCCATACAGCTATATAAGCTCTTCCGTCATCAGAAGTAAAATTCTAAACATGTCCGCCCCCTGATAGAGCTATACAGAGCAAAGATTCTAAACAACATGTCCGCCCCTGATAGAGCTATACAAAGCAAAGATTCTAAACAACATGTCCGCCCCCTGATAGAGCTATACAGAGCAAAGATTCTAAACAACATGTCCGCCCTCTGATAGAGCCATACAGAGCAAGGATTCTAAACAACATGTCCGCCCTCTGATAGAGCCATACAGAGCAAGGATTCTAAACATGTCCGCCCTCTGATAGAACTAAACAGAGCAAAGATTCTAAACAACATGTCTGCCCCCTGATAGATCTAGACAGAGCAAAGATTCTAAACAACATGTCCACCCCCTGATAGAGCTATACAGAGCAAAGATTCTAAACATGTCCGCCACTGTGCGACAGAACTTATTATTAATAGGACCGTTGCCCTTTTTATTTCACCTCCTTTTCACTCCTTGTGTCCCCCGTGTCTGTCATTTCCAGGGTCTGTGATGGCAGAGTCAGTGGTCATGTTGAATTTCTACCCCAGTTTCCCAGCGGTGCCGGAGCAGTCCATCCATGGAGAGTTCATCTTCCTCATGGACAGATCAGGAAGTATGGAATGTGCCATGAATTCCAAACCTAATTCTCCACAACGCATCAAGAGCGCCAAGGTTAGTACATAGCCTCACAAATGGTCTGATCACATGTTCACATTCCATTTACATGCTTTCTTCCCTCCCATCTTACATAATAAACACACACAGCTAGGATCGACCAGTGGTCTCCGGACCACCACAGTGATGCAGCAGCAGCTTCACCAAATGATCTCCCAAGTGTTTTTGTTCTTTGGAGACAAACAATTTCTTGAATGGTGAATCTTAAACGTACCATTCAAAAAACAGTAAGGGACGTGGGAGAAATGGCCTTCCGTATATTGAATGCCTCTCTCATTTTTCAGTGAAACCTCATTCAAGGATGAGAAGCACACATGATGCACGTTATGGTGGGCTAAAGGTGATGGGGAAACCCCTCCGCTTAAATATCAGGAGATAGCAGAGGCATTATCATTAAACACAAATCTACAAACACCAATCCAAAAGACTTTTTCCCACAGACATCCTACATGCCACCACTGCAAGGGATTCTGGGTAGGTATACGGTTGTTAACCTTACTTGCATATACCTACCCAGAATCCATTGCCATGATGGTAGCACTGCTTTAAGATTTCTGTTGGAAAAGCAAGTCTTATGTGGTGTGTGTGTGTAAATATGTGTTAATCCTCTGCTACCCCCTTAATCACGTATAGATACTTATACAGTCATTATCAGCATGTCTACAGTAAGACATTACCATTCCTATAGCAGTGCGTTTACTGTCTCACAGCAATGATGGGAGCTCTGATGGAGCGATCCTACCATTCTCCTCTCTGTGATGCCAGGCAGTCACTGGTACAGGATATTCATGTTCCCATCAGATTTCATAGAGCAATGTCTACTAATTAGTGTTGGGGAGAAAAGGTACATTTTGCGATGGATTTGTGTCTCTCTCTTCTCCTCCAGGAGACGCTGGTTCTTCTATTAAAGAGTTTACCGCTCGGCTGTTACTTCAATATCTACGGGTTTGGGTCTGATTTTGAGTCTTTCTTTCCGTGAGTATAACGTGTGTAAGTTTAGCCGAGACTGGCTTTGTTGATGTTGCTCGTTTCTGTGGAAGCATGGGGGGGGTCTCTGTTATTCCCATGGAGCAGATATTCCTCAGACTGCAGTGCTGGATCTCTAGAGACCTGGAACAGTGTAGGTGTAAATACAATGTTAGCTATATGGAGCAAGGAGTATATGGACATCCAGGTAGGAGATAATGGCCCTTAACGGTCATCTGTCGTCAAAAGAAAAGACTTGTGCTTAATGAAGAGATTGTATCAAGTGTAGACATTTTAAACAGAAATGTTTCAATGAAAGCATACAAATACAGTTTCTTATTGAGCCCTCTTTGCACTGTACAGCTGTATCAGGGGGCGGACATGTTGTTTAGAAGCTTGGATAGTCCATTGGACTGAAGATTCTAAACATGTCCTTATATGGAGCAGAGCGGGCTCAATACATTAAAGAGACACTAAATTTTAAAAAAATGTTTATTTGTCCTCCTAATAGAGAAGCACAAATGAAAAAATGAGGCACCAGTATCAGGATTAACTTAACATATGCAATTTTATCTGACCAGCAGCCATGACGAACCAGGAGGGGTCAGGGCTGCGGCTGTCGCTGACCATCTTTCTGTTAGCGTAGTGAGAGAGCTTATTTTTTGACCGCCACTAACCGCGAGAACCTTTAACTAGGTCCCCTCTGTTAGCGGCATTCAGAAATGACGTTTCTATCAGCGCTCGCAGGAAAAAGGCTTGGAGTAGGCATGCGCTAGCATCCAACTGGGCTCTGGTCCTGCAGAGAGGCAGCACTCGGAGCAAACTTGCATCTCATCGTAAAAGTACACATTGGGTTTATTACGCCGAGAGGGGACAATGAGACTAAGAAGTTGGGTTATCCTTTTAAAGCATTTCTAAAAATCTTTTAATTAAATGTAAGTTTTTGCCTACAATCAAGGTGCAGAAATCACCTCGTATTCCCGTGAAGCTGGAATTACTCTTAGTACAGTACTGAATCTCTGGAGACTTGTACCCTATCAGGTGGTTCCAACATCCAGGATGGAGATGGCATCCATCCATCAATCAATTGGAAGTCTGGGGAAACAATCTGTAGTTTATCATGTAAACAATGGAATTGTACCACTTTATAGATGGCAATAAGATAAAGTGTGCTCCGGCCAGCTAGCGCATGTATAGATCTTAAGGCATAAGTTACTATGGAACTAGCCATGACGCGACCATAGTGGTCAAAAAACATACAAAGATGGAGGGTGAAGTAAGAGAAATAAATGACTTCACTTGTGGCTTGATATGTATATGAACTCATTCTCCTTAAGAAATGTGTGATTTGCATATCAAAAACGTCTATTTCTCTTTATTGTATGGATTGTATTAACTTGCAATACTGCTAATGCAACGTATAGATCATTCACAGCAATGTTAAGCTTTATGGGACATTTTTACTAGTGGTTTATTTATCTATTTGTTCTATTTTTTTGGGTGTTCGTCCCCTGCATTGTTTTGGAAAGCAGTGTGCGAATTCTGCCATTTTTACTGATAGACGCGGAGAGATGTAAATAAAGCGCCAGATCGGTTTATCCAGGAATAGTAGTGTTGCGTGGTCCGTGGCGGTCATTGAGTTTATTACCCCTCCTCTCAGGGAAAGCGTGGAGTACACACAGAAGTCGCTGGAGGAGGCAATGAAGAAGGTGACCGTGATGGAAGCCGACTTAGGAGGAACCGAAATCCTGCAACCCTTAAAAAAAATCTACAAAACCGGCGTGAGACAGGCGCACCCAAGACAAGTAAGCGATGTGGGAAGATCACATACCTTTCCGCGCCACCTTATTGCCCCCCACATCCCTTTCCGCGCCACCTTATTGCCCCCCACATCCCTTTCCGCGCCACCTTATTGCCCCCCACATCCCTTTCCGCGCCACCTTATTGCCCCTCACATCCCTTTCCGCGCCACCTTATTGCCCCTCACATCCCTTTCCGCGCCACCTTATTGCCCCCCACATCCCTTTCCGCGCCACCTTATTGCCCCTCACATCCCTTTCCGCGCCACCTTATTGCCCCTCACATCCCTTTCCGCGCCACCTTATTGCCCCCACATACCTTTCCATGCCACCCTATATCCCCCCTTTCCCTTTCCGTGTCACCCTATTGCCCCCCACATCCCTTTCCGCGCCACCTTATTGCTCCATGGTGATCTAGTGGGGGCAGCCTGAATGTCTGTGCGAGCATGTACCACCAACAATGATGGCGCTGGCTCGGCTGCCCTAAGCCGAGGCAGAAATACAACGTAAATGATATCTCCAATGAGTTATCTACACTGGTGGAGTCAGTGGGCGTCCCGGCCACAGAAGACCAGGGCTGGGTGTTCCAATCTCTGTAGATAACGTCATGGGATCTGTGTAAATAAAACGAGCAGGGAATCCTCTCCTCTATTCCATGGTCAATGCGTGTCCTCTGCATCCTCAGCTCTTCGTCTTCACGGATGGGGAAGTCGGGAACACAAAGCAAGTGATATCAGAGGTTCAAAAGAATTCCACCAAGCACCGGTAATTATTACAGTACCGGCCTGTCCCCCGCCTTCCTCAACATGCCACCTTCCCCGTGTTTGTAAAACTATACTGGGCCATGTAAGACAGTACCGTGCAAATGTGTTAGGCTGGTGGGAAAAGATCCTGTAAAGTAACAATATTTTCAAAAATACAAATGTTAATGATTTATTTTTATCAGTTAACAAAGTGGTTGTGGACAGTCGGTGAGGTAGGAGTGGGTGAATGGACAGCCAGTAATAGGAAGGGTATAATCCAATTATCAAATGAAGACAGGAAAGTGTAGTATTCCTATCATACCTCAATAAGAGTAACTTTTATTCAAGATGTTATAATCCTCTATAATATATATTTATATATTCAATATCTGTATAATAAAACGGACTGTTTTTACATTTTACACGTGTGTTACACATCTTAAGCATATTCATTGCACTTTGTAAGCTGATATGTATATGTATGTGTGTGTGTGTGTGTATATATATATATATATATATATATATATATATATATATATATATATAATATGTGTGTGTGTGTTATATTAGTCTTGTATATATTATTAGAGTTTAACAGCTGGAATAAAAGTCCTGTTTTATTGAGTTTTAAATAATATTGTATCTCTGCCCAGCTGTTTCACATTTGGGATCGGTGAAGGAGCCTCCACTGCTCTTATTAAAGGCATGGCCCAGGCAGCAAATGGCACCTATGAGTTTATCACTGGGGAAGACCGAATGCAGGCCAAGGTAAGGATCTGGTTGCATGATGATCCCATGTACTGTGTGTGGGGAACAAGGATTGAGAAAACGAATGTAACCTTTATCTGATATCCCCCAGGTTCTCAAGGCCCTGAAGCACTCCCTCCAGCCCTCTGTGAGAGACATCTCTCTCAAATGGTCCCTTCCATCGGGAGTGGAGTCTGTTCCATTGTCCAAACCCCCGAGTGCCATCTTCCAGGGACAGAGGTCTATTGTTTACGCCCAGCTGAAAGGAAAGGTACCCGAAATCGGCATCACTAGTAACAAACTCATTTGTGCAACTGCTGGACTTGGGTCTGGCTAACACTGCTGTCATGGAAATGGAATGTATACAATGTAACAAATGGTGACTATGTCCAACGCGTTTCGTGTGCGGCATGCTTACTCATAGACTTGGATGGGATTTTATTCAGATGGGCTGTGCTTATTGTTATTGTGAATCTGGATGCATGTAGTCATCCTGCACGGACAAGGAAGATGGATCAGAGATTGGCTTTATTTATTTATTTATTTATTATGTAGACTTTATGAGCCAACCAGACTAAGTCTGGAGCCAGCCAAGCTATTTATAGTAGCCAAGGAAATGATCATTGCATAGTCTATGTATAACAGTCACAAAAGTTAGGAGCCAGCAGCAGTAGTAGGGATTTTTAGGGTCCCTGGCTCCTGGGACTTGTCGAGCCACAGTATAGGGGAAGGCACGGCACACAGTCAGTAGCCGGATAGGTGTTGGGTATTTCCCCCCAGTTGGAGGTGTGCGTAGCATATCACACGGCATATTAACCAGACAGAAGCTCGCTTGGTAGAGGACATGGAGCATTTCAGGCTGGTTAGGTGATAATGTTCAGTATTTAATCTTTGACCTCACGGTTTGTTCTCGATGTTTGGTCTCTGGCAGGCGGCTGACGAGGCGCAGGGAGAAGTGAGTCTGGAGTACAAATTCAAAGACGAACTTGTCAAGAATGTGCTGCAGTTGTCTCTTAAAGCTGGAAATATTCAGAGGTAAGCTGACGGGGGCGACACATTGAAAGCGTACTCTGCACCAGAGCCTTTCTAAATGTTGTAGCTTACATATCATTTCATTTTTTTTTTTCTTTTTTATTAGATTTTATAAATAAGACAACATGGGATATGACAAACTGTAACATACATACATAGACTTAATAATAATAATAATTATAATGAAGATATAAAGTATATAAGCGTATATATCACAAACATAAAACAGGGTTTCTCCGTGTCGAGGGAGTGGTTGATTCCAAATAGGTGTGCTTCCCCTCTATCTTTTACCTCCTTTATGTCCTGGGATGAGCCTCAGGGGGGGTGAAGAGAGGCGAAGTATCATGTTGTATTAGATCTTTTATCTTAAAGGAAGGATAAAACTTACCAGGAAAGGTTAAAGCATCTTAACATGTATAGCTTGGAGGAAAGACGTAACAGGGGGGATATGATAGAAACATTTAAATACATAAAGGGAATCAACACAGTAAAGGAAGAGAGTATATTTAAAAGAAGAAAATCTACCACAACTAGAGGACATAGTCTTAAATTAGAGGGGCAACGATTTAAAAGTAATATCAGGAAGTATTACTTTACTGAGAGGGTAGTGGATGTATGGAATAGCCTGCCAGCAGAAGTGGTAGAGGTAAACACAGTCAAGGATTTTAAGCATGCGTGGGATAGACACAAGGCTATCCTAGCTATAAGACCGGGAACGGGGGACTAATAAAAGTACTCAAAAAAAAAAAAAAAATTGGGCAGACTAGATGGACCGAATGGTTCTTATATGCCGACACATTCTATGTTTCTATGTTTCCATCTTCCCTTGATTCGAGAGGTCCAAATGTTATAAGCCTTCTCGGAGGGCTCACCTTTAAACAATGAGTTTATTTATTTTAGGTCTAATAAAGGATTTAACCAGTCTTCAGATCTTATTTGGTGTCATATCTTTTTCCCATTTAGACAAGGCAGTTGGTCTTGAGAGAGACTCCTGGTCTGGTTCAAAGATTTTACTTTTTTATTTTTTTTAATCATTATTTCTCCTTCCAGTAATATAATCAATTTCTGTTTCCTGGTAGATGTGTTCCGTCTCTCTTCTAGCCTGTAGCCTTTTATTCTTAAATAGGTAAATAGTTCTGTAGTTGGGAGATCGTATTCTTCTACCAGTGAGGAGAATGCTTTGGGTGTTTGATCTTCCCATAACTGTCCATATTTATTCAAACCTCTTTCGGCCCACTTTCTTAGGTTTAGATCTCTATTATTTATTTCAAGGAACTTTTAATGAAGTATCAGATAAGGCCACGCATTCAATACCCTTTTTTCATTCCCCCCCCCCCCCCAGAAAGTTAGCAGACTATTAATGATGGGATTATTCTTCTACCTTTATTTCTCTCCCTTTCCCTATTGCTATCAAGTAACGAAGACCTTCTGTTTTACAAAAAGCAGCCTCGTAGATATACCAAGCATCCTGTGTATTAGACTCCTGACCATATGCCAAAGCATTGCCGCATTGAGTTATTACGAGCTCTCGGGGAAACCTATAACCCCTTGTTTTAGAGTTCAGTAGTTTAGTAGTTGGCTATTATTCTCTGTACCTCTCGGAGCCTAATTTCAGGCATACAAATTGGAATAAGTCAAAACAGATATGTCCATCTGGGGAGGATGTAGGACCTAATACTGTTCAGTCTGCCCTACCATGAGATCTCGATATTGCTCCATCTTTTCAATGACTCTCTAGTGTCTGAGTGAGTAGATGTTTATAGTTTAACTCTAAAATGTCATCTGTAATAGATGATAATTTTATCCCTAGGTACATTAGTTCCTTGTTACACCGGTCGAAAGCGCAGTTGGTATTTGCGTATCCCCTAACGATTATATCTAATGTCATGGCGCAGCTTTTACTAATATTTAACTTCTAATTTGATATATCTCCAAATGTTTTGATCTCTATAAATCTGTGTTTTAGGGAGATAATTGGATCTATGAAAGTAGCAGCTATGTCGTCTGCATAGAGACATATTTTTCCAGGCTGCGTGCCACTCAAGCATCCTTTGATCAGATTATTTTCTCTAATCGCTTGCGCAAAGGGTTCTAATGTTAAAGTATAGAGTAATGGGGAAAGAGGGCATCCCTGTCGGGTGCCCCTTGTTATTTGGAACCATGGGGATGAGATACCAGCGCCTACCCTCATTGCCAAGGGGGGGAGGCATATAACACCATAATAAGCTCCAGTATCCTCCTCAGGAATCAGAACTTCCTCAGTGTAGCCACCATGAACCCCCACTTGGCAGGTCTATTGCTGCCGTAATTTACTCCATTCTAATTGGCAGATTTAATTTGTCTAATTGATTTTTTTGTCAAAGTAGGCAGTGCACTGCCATCTAGATTATTACTGGCATTTAGCCGAAACAGTACAGTTTTAGATATTTTATAGATCTTTATAGAAGTTGCTGAAAGCCTTTCCTATCTCTTGTAGCTTATAATAAGAAGTTCCCTTTTATATATCCTTTTGAATTGCATATCTTTTTGTAAGTTTTACTTGTTAATATTTTATCAGCTTTATTATTTTTATAGTACCATAATTTGATTCATTTTTTTTTTATGTTTATCGTATTGGCACTTATACATTTTACCCTTACTTCTAATATGTTTTTTGATATTTCCTCTGTTGGGGCCTCTTTTTATTTTTACATGGGGGGGGCGGCCTTAAGTGTTCCGGCGCCCTGTACGGGCTTTCCCCATGGCCCCCCGTCTCTTTCACCCCCCCCCATGTATGTATCTCTCTAACTCTGGAACTATTTGGAATTGAAATACATTAGTATTATAGTGATGTTATTAAGCCGGTGTGTCCCCAGGTCTAGTATTATACTAGTGATGTTATTAAGCTGGTGTTTTCTGGCTCTTGCCGGTCTAGTATTATACTAGTGACCTTATTAAGCCGGTGTTCTGGCTCTTGCCGGTCTAGTATTATACTAGTGACGTTATTAAGCCGGTTTTCTGGCTCTTGCCGGTCTAGTATTATACTAGTGACATTATTAAGCCGGTGTTCTGGCTCTTGCCGGTCTAGTATTATACTAGTGACCTTATTAAGCCGGTGTTTTCTGGCTCTTGCTGGTATAGTATTATAATAGTGACATTATTAAGCCGGTGTTCTTGCTCTTGCCGGTCTAGTATTATACTAGTGACGTTATTAAGCCGGTTTTCTGGCTCTTGCCGGTCTAGTATTATACTAGTGACATTATTAAGCCGGTGTTCTGGCTCTTGCCGGTCTAGTATTATACTAGTGACCTTATTAAGCCGGTGTTCTGGCTCTTGCCGGTCTAGTATTATACTAGTGATGTTATTAAGCCGGTGTTTTCTGGCTCTTGCCGGTCTAGTATTATACTAGTGACGTTATTAAGCCGGTGTTCTGGCTCCCGCCGGTCTAGTATTATACTAGTGACATTATTAAGCCGGTGTTCTGGCTCCCGCCGGTATAGTATTATACTAGTGACATTATTAAGCCGGTGTTTTCTGGCTCTTGCCGGTATAGTATTATACTAGTGACATTATTAAGCCGGTGTTTTCTGGCTCCCGCCGGTATAGTATTATACTAGTGACATTATTAAGCCGGTGTTTTCTGGCTCTTGCCGGTATAGTATTATACTAGTGACATTATTAAGCCGGTTTTCTGGCTCTTGCCGGTATAGTATTATTCTAGTGACATTATTAAGCCGGTGTTCTGGCTCTTGCCGGTATAGTATTATACTAGTGACCTTATTAAACCGGTGTTCTGGCTCTTGCCGGTCTAGTATTACACTAGTGACATTATTAAGCCGGTGTTTTCTGGCTCCCGCCGGTATAGTATTATACTAGTGACATTATTAAGCCGGTGTTTTCTGGCTCCCGCCGGTATAGAATTAGACTAGTGACTTTATTTAGCCGGTGTTCTGGCTCTTGCCGGTATAGTATTATACTAGTGACATTATTAAGCCGGTGTTTTCTGGCTCCCGCCGGTATAGTATTAGACTAGTGACATTATTAAGCCGGTGTTTTCTGGCTCCCGCCGGTCTAGTATTATACAAGTGACGTAATTAAGCCGGTGTTTTCTGGCTCTTGCCGGTCTAGTATTATACTAGTGAATTTATATACGTTAGAAAAAAGGCGTCTCAGAGGGGATATGATAACATTATATAAATATTTGCAGGGCCAATATACAGTGCTCTCCAGTGACCTGTTCATTAACAGAAAGGTACAAAGAACAAGAGGTCACCCCCTGAGACTGGAAGAGCAAAGATTTCATAGACAGCAAAGGAAGGGATTCTTTACGGTTAGGACAATAAAGTTATGGAACTCACTGCCAAGAGAGGTAGTGCTAGCAACCACAATAGATGCATTTAAAAATGGTTTGGATGTTTTTTTAGGAAAGCAGAACATACAGGGCTATTAATAATAGAATAAGCATTAATAAAAGAGCTTATTGATCCAAGGAGAAATCTGATTGCCTCTTGGAGTCAAGAAGGAATTTTTTCCCCCAGGAGGCAAAATTCGAAATAGCTTCCTTAGGGGTTTTTTGCCTTCTTTTGGATCAAAAGCGGTAATGATAGGTAGAAGGGTTGAACTTGATGGACTTGTGTCTTTTTTCAACCTAAATTACTATGTTACTATTAAGCCGGTGTGTTCTGGCTCTTGCCGGTATAGTATTATACTAGTGACATTATTTAGCCGGTGTTCTGGCTCTTGCCGGTCTAGTATTATACTAGTGACATTATTAAGCCGGTGTTTTCTGGCTCTTGCTGGTATAGTATTATAATAGTGACATTATTAAGCCGGTGTTTTCTGGCTCTTGCTGGTATAGTATTATAATAGTGACATTATTAAGCCGGTGTTTTCTGGCTCTTGCTGGTATAGTATTATAATAGTGACATTATTAAGCCGGTGTTCTTGCTCTTGCCGGTCTAGTATTATACTAGTGACATTATTAAGCCGGTGTTTTCTGGCTCCCGCCGGTATAGTATTATACTAGTGACATTATTAAGCCGGTGTTTTCTGGCTCCCGCCGGTATAGTATTACACTAGTGACATTATTAAGCCGGTGTTCTGGCTCCCGCCGGTATAGTATTATACTAGTGACATTATTAAGCCGGTGTCTTACAATCAGTTTGGATTTACCATGCAGTCAGTACCCTTCTCTGGTAGACCCACCATCCACAGACTGGCAGCCAAGGCTCTGATCTCCGAGCTGGAGAATCAGGCAGACTCTGATTCAGAAGACGTGAAGAAGAGGATCTTGGAGACCAGCATCCAGTCCGGGGTCATCTCCTCTCTCACCGCCTACGTGGCCGTCAATAAGGAAACCAAGAAGCCGGCAGAGGGTCCACCAGTCCGTCGGGACATCCCGGCTCCAAGTGAGATTCCTACTAGAGATTGTAATCTGCCTGTATACTGACACATAACTCCCATACCAGCACTGTGTATACTGACACACATCCCTCCTATACCAGCACTGTGTATACTGACACACATCCCTCCTATACCAGCACTGTGTATACTGACACACATCCCTCCTATACCAGCACTGTGTATACTGACACATAACTCCCATACCAGCACTGTGTATACTGACACACATCCCTCTTATACCAGCACTGTGCATACTGACATACATCCCTCCTATACCAGCACTGTGTATACTGACAGATCCCTCCTATACCAGCACTGTGTATACTGACAGATCCCTCCTATACCAGCACTGTGTATGCTGACAGATCCCTCCTATACCAGCACTGTGTATACTGACACACATCCCTCCCATACCAGCACTGTGTATACTGACACACATCACTCCTATACCAGAACTGTGTATACTGACATACATAACTCTTATACCAGCACTGTGTATACTGACATACATCCCTCCTATACCAGCACTGTGTATACTGACATACATCCCTCCTATACCAGCACTGTGTATACTGACATACATCCCTCCCATACCAGCACTGTGTATACTGACATACATCCCTCCCATACCAGCACTGTGTATACTGACATACATAACTCCTATACCAGCACTGTGTATACTGACATACATAACTCTTATACCAGCACTGTGTATACTGACATACATCCCTCCTATACCAGCACTGTGTATACTGACACACATCCCTCCTATACCAGCACTGTGTATACTGACATACATCCCTCCCATACCAGCACTGTGTATACTGACACACATCCCTCCCATACCAGCACTGTGTATACTGACACACATCCCTCCCATACCAGCACTGTGTATACTGACACACATCCCTCCCATACCAGCACTGTGTATACTGACACACATCCCTCCTATCCCAGCACTGTGTATACTGACACACATCCCTCCTATACCAGCACTGTGTATACTGACACACATCCCTCCTATACCAGCACTGTGTATACTGACACACATCCCTCCTATACCAGCACTGTGTATACTGACACACATCCCTCCTATACCAGCACTGTGTATACTGACACACATCCCTCCTATACCAGCACTGTGTATACTGACACACATCACACACTCCTATCTCACCCCAGCACTGTGTATACTGACACACATCCCTCCTATACCAGCACTGTGTATACTGACACACATCCCTCCTATACCAGCACTGTGTATACTGACACACATCCCTCCTATACCAGCACTGTGTATACTGACACACATCACACACTCCTATCTCACCCCAGCACTGTGTATACTGACACACATCACACACTCCTATCCCACCCCAGCACTGTATATACTGACACACATCACACACTCCTATCTCACCCCAGCACTGTATATACTGACACACATCACACACTCCTATCCCAGCCCAGCACTGTGTATACTGACACACATCACACACTCCTATCCCAGCCCAGCACTGTATATACTGACACACATCACACACTCCTATCCCAGCCCAGCACTGTGTATACTGACACACATCACACACTCCTATCCCAGCCCAGCACTGTATATACTGACACACATCACACACTCCTATCCCAGCCCAGCACTGTATATACTGACACACATCACACACTCCTATCCCAGCCCAGCACTGTATATACTGACACACATCACACACACCTATCTCACCCCAGCACTGTGTATACTGACACACATCACACACACCTATCTCACCCCAGCACTGTGTATACTGACACACAACCCTCCTATCTCACCCCAGCACTGTGTATACTGACACACAACCCTCCTATCTCACCCCAGCACTGTGTATACTGACACACAACCCTCCTATCTCACCCCAGCACTGTGTATACTGACACACAACCCTCCTATCTCACCCCAGCACTGTGTATACTGACACACATCACACACTCCTATCTCACCCCAGCACTGTGTATACTGACACACAACCCTCCTATCTCACCCCAGCACTGTATATACTGACACACATCACACACTCCTATCCCACCCCAGCACTGTGTATACTGACACACATCACACACTCCTATCCCAGCCCAGCACTGTGTATACTGACACACATCACACACTCCTATCTCACCCCAGCACTGTGTATACTGACACACATCACACACTCCTATCTCACCCCAGCACTGTGTATACTGACACACATCACACACTCCTATCTCACCCCAGCACTGTGTATACTGACACACATCACACACTTCTATCCCAGCCCGGCACTGTGTATACTGACACACAACCCTCCTATCTCACCCCAGCACTGTGTATACTGACACACAACCCTCCTATCTCACCCCAGCACTGTGTATACTGACACACAACCCTCCTATCTCACCCCAGCACTGTGTATACTGACACACAACCCTCCTATCTCACCCCAGCACTGTGTATACTGACACACAACCCTCCTATCTCACCCCAGCACTGTGTATACTGACACACAACCCTCCTATCTCACCCCAGCACTGTGTATACTGACACACAACCCTCCTATCTCACCCCAGCACTGTGTATACTGACACACAACCCTCCTATCTCACCCCAGCACTGTGTATACTGACACACAACCCTCCTATCTCACCCCAGCACTGTGTATACTGACACACAACCCTCCTATCTCACCCCAGCACTGTGTATACTGACACACAACCCTCCTATCTCACCCCAGCACTGTGTATACTGACACACAACCCTCCTATCTCACCCCAGCACTGTGTATACTGACATCTTGACATTAAAACATTAACCTTATACCTGTGTATTGTTTTCTCAGATTTAATGTACTCCATGGCTATGTCTATGCCTATGGCTATGCCCATGTCTATGCCTATGGGTGGCATGCGCTCATTGCCAATGATGGCTAAATGTGGTATGCGAAGATCCCCACAAAAGAAGTGTCTGAAATCATCCCGTAAGTTTGTTTTATTCACATCCTGGAGAGTATTTCACAGATAAATAATATATGTATAAATAATACCAGAGGTTAAAGCAATCCTGGGCTCTATTCACTAAACATTTCATCACACAGATTTATCTGCACATTGTACAGGGATTAGCCTGCTGAGCCGGGGGATGTCACCACAACTCATCTCTTGGTGAATAGCCCCTCTGTGTCACCACAACTCACCTCTTGGTGAATAGGCAAATAGCCCCTCTGTGTCACCACAACTCACCTCTTGGTGAATAGCCCCTCTGTGTCACCACAACTCACCTCTTGGTGAATAGCCCCTCTGTGTCACCACAACTCACCTCTTGGTGAATAGCCCCTCTGTGTCACCACAACTCACCTCTTGGTGAATAGCCCCTCTGTGTCACCACAACTCACCTCTTGGCGAATAGCCCCTCTGTATCACCACAACTCACCTCTTGGCGAATAGCCCCTCTGTGTCACCACAACTCACCTCTTGGCGAATAGCCCCTCTGTGTCACCACAACTCACCTCTTGGCGAATAGCCCCTCTGTGTCACCACAACTCACCTCTTGGCGAATAGCCCCTCTGTGTCACCACAACTCACCTCTTGGCGAATAGCCCCTCTGTGTCACCACAACTCACCTCTTGGCGAATAGCCCCTCTGTGTCACCACAACTCACCTCTTGGCGAATAGCCCCTCTGTGTCACCACAACTCACCTCTTGGCGAATAGCCCCTCTGTGTCACCACAACTCACCTCTTGGCGAATAGCCCCTCTGTGTCACAACAACTCACCTCTTGGCGAATAGCCCCTCTGTGTCACCACAACTCACCTCATACAGGTGCATTCTGTATTGAAGTATAGTGACAGAACATGATTACAGGTGCATTCTCTATTGGGGTATAGTGACAGATGGTGATAACAGGTGCATTCTGTAATGAGGTATAGTGACAGATCATGATTACAGGCGTATTCTGTATTGGGGTATAGTGACAGATGATTATTACAGGTGCATTCTGTATTGGGGTATAGTGACAGATGGTGATTACAGGTGCATTGTGTATTGAGGTATAGTGACAGATTATGATTACAGGTGCATTCTGTATTGAGGTATAGTGACAGATCATGATTACAGGTGCATTCTGTATTGGGGTATAGTGACAGATCATGATTACAGGTGTATTCTCTATTTGGGTATAGTGACAGATCATGATTACAGGTGCATTCTGTATTGGGGTATAGTGACAGATTATGATTACAGGTGCATTCTGTATTGGGGTATAGTGACAGATCATGATTACAGGCGTGTTCTGTATTGAGGTATAGTGACAGATCATGATTACAGGTGTATTCTGTATTGAGGTATAGTGACAGATCATGATTACAGGCGTATTCTGTATTGAGGTATAGTGACAGATCATGATTACAGGAGTATTCTGTATTGAGGTATAGTGACAGATCATGATTACAGGTGTATTCTGTATTGAGGTATAGTGACAGATCATGATAACAGGTGTATTCTGTATTGAGGTATAGTGACAGATCATGATTACAGGTGCATTCTGTATTGGGGTATAGTGACAGATCATGATTACAGGCGTATTCTGTATTGAGGTATAGTGACAGATCATGATTACAGGTGCATTCTGTATTGAGGTATAGTGACAGATCATGATTACAGGTGCATTCTGTATTGGGGTATAGTGACAGATCATGATTACAGGTGCATTCTGTATTGGGGTATAGGGACCGAGATCGTGGCGGGCACCAATGATGGTTATATTCATAGTCTGGAAAAGATTATTTAAACCCTTTCAAGCTGACGTTATCTTACGATTTAATAGCCATAAAAATTCCTATGGTATAACACATTATCAACTGGAAGAGATTACTCATCACATGACGTGTAATGGAAGCGTTATACACGTGGCATGATGGCGAGAGGGCACATTTAATAATAACTGCTGTTGTGATGTCGACCTATAGCTGGTTTATACCACAAGAGCTGTTATGGTGGTGTATAAAATGATATATGATGCACCTATAGAAGTATGCATGGCCATTCTATAACTTTTTATTCGGGTTACTAAGTGTGTATGTGATATGTTTATTTTATATTACATGATGTATTCACTGACGTGGTAACTGTACCTGTATGCCCCAACAGAAACATTGTAATAATCCATTACAATTCTTAATTTTTCTCCGTTTCAACATGCCATAAAAGCATAATACTATTACCATGCCAATGAGACAAACTGATTTGTAATGTTTATTATATTATATATTTCATGACAATGTATGTAACATTAAAATATATATATATATATATATTTTTTTTAAATATTTGAATGTGGTTTATACTTTTTATTAATATATTTTATTATTTATATTTACACAATTTTTTCTTTTGTTTTTAATTTTTATTTTTAAATGTCATTTTGGGAGTACTTTGGCTATTTCAGTAACAGCCGAGGTCCTCACAGAATGGCCCTCAAATAAGCTGAAGGCCGAGACCACCATTGGCTGATTTTCGTACCCATTCGAGATCCCTTCCGTGGTCTCGGAGTCGGCCGGATTTAAGAGCCACTCTGATCCCCGAAAATCCTAGAAAATCAGAGATTCTGGAGTTCGGACGCTCTATGTGGTCTAGAAACAAACTTTTTTTTTTTTTTTTTTTTCCTGCATATTTAATAACTTCACTCCTGGAAAAATAACTGCGAAATTAATTCATCACTTGTGTTTTTAGCGGTAATGATGGCCGATATCTGCAACGTTGAAATGGTGTGCGAGTCCGCAATCAGCGCCGTACCTGATGTCATGGAAGAAGGTACGTTTGAAAAATTAACTTAATGGATTTAAACTCTATACTTGCCTTGTAATTGGTCCCAGGATCAGGTTCTTCTCTCTACTCCAGACCTACCATTGCATGCTTCCTCCTGCAGGGCCGAAACTCCACTGCTACACATGTTACTGCCACTCCTATCATGAGAAGGCACTGGGCATGATAGGAGCTGTATATCACATCGTCAGGACTGAACCTGTAAAATACTCGGAGACGCAGATCAGGATAGATATAGACAGAGCTAGTGAGAATATCCCGGCTGAATCAGGACCATTGTGATGTCTTTATACAGAACGGAGACTGTTTAATGTGTGCTATAATGTAAGATAAACAGACTCAAGAGACTGCGCCTAATTTAATAAATAAATAGTATTTAATAAATGTAAAGTATGAAGAAAAGGTTTCTCCAGTGGCAGCACTAGAAATGCTGTACAAACAGATATAAATATGCTTGTGTCTGGCCAGGCTAGCGCCACAGGACGCGTTTCGCCATGACTTCCTCGGCTGTGTAGGCGCACAGGTACATTGGTTTGCACAGCGCGTAGAGCATGTTTTTATTCTGTGCAGTCACAATATAAACTGTGTAAAGGTGACGGCGTCCCTTTAATTCTAAATCTTCCCTGTTCTTTAATCAGAGAGTGAAAGTCGGTCACCCAAGGTAGAGGAGATCCCTGCTCTCTCCAGGCTGATCACCCTGCAGAACGCAGACGGGTCATGGAACCTCAGCTCCGAATTGTCCTCCGTCCTCGGGATAGCAGAGAACTTGTTAAGGGAGAAGAAGCCTGACCAGGTATGGGGGAAACTGGTAACAATAAACCTGTGGGTTTAATACCGAATCCGTGAACTCCACAGTTTGACACCTTCATGAGACGAGAGTTGGGGATTCAGTTTAATTATAAAATGACGCACTCCTAACAAATAAACTTTTTTTTTTTTTCACTTGCTCTTCTAGTATAGAAGCAGAAGTGAAAAATTGAGTGCCCCTAGCATGAGTATAAACTGGCAGGTCGTTATTATGGTACATGCCAGTTCACTGGCAACTGTCGTCCGGTCAGCAACTTTCTCTCTCCTTTTTCTCTCTCTCTTTCTCTCACAGACAGAGAGCCTTTCTTCTGAAGGCACCCGCAGTTGCTCCACGGAGTGAACATGGGCGCCATATTGGAGAGCAGCATGCTCCTCCAATATGGTTCTGCGCTCTTGTTGGCAAGAGCTTTGGGAGTGAGCAGTTCTCACTTCTGTTGCTAGACAGTCCCTAGAAACAGTCGCCTACATTGCAATATTAAAATAAAGAAAAGAAGCAAAATTAGCCTTTAAATCTAGGGTTAGCGTAATAGTTAGGGTCAGGATTGGGGTCAATAGGTCACTAGGAGAAAATGATTAGGAAACAAAAAAAACGCTACTTTCGGTTATTGCCGTATAACTTACAAAAAAACAACAGAAAAACATGTAAATGGCATATTTCTAAACTCGGGACATTTAGAAACAATTTCGATGAGGTCTTTTTTTATCATTTGTGTAAAAGATTTATCAGGTTAACGTTTTTAAAAAAAAAGTGTTGTTTTTTTTCCTCCTAATTTCTGTTTCATCATATTTTATGATTTATGTGGGTACAGTACATGTTAAAGATGAAAATTACAGTTAAACACAAACACAGCTAAAAAAAAGTTACGTCACCAAGGGTAAGACCTGGCCAAAAAGGGAGTAATTACTTTTTAGGTGAGAGAGTCCCTTTTAACCTTTAGTGACAAGACATTTTGACCCTGACTTTCCCTTGGTGACAATGGCTGTTTTGGCATTTCTGGGGTGTTTGTGTTTAGCTGTAATTTTCTTCTTTCTCAAATACTGTACCCACACAAATTATATGTTGTTTTATCGTCGTAAGAAAGGCTTTCATCAGATACCATTATGTGCATCGTATCTTATAATTTACTACAAGATAAATCATAAAATATGATGAAATTTTTTTACAAAAAACCACTTTTTCTAACTGTGACCTAAAATAATATTTACACAGATACAATCATTAAAAAAGA
Source organism: Pelodytes ibericus (assembly GCA_036172795.1). Classification (NCBI taxonomy): domain Eukaryota; kingdom Metazoa; phylum Chordata; class Amphibia; order Anura; family Pelodytidae; genus Pelodytes; species Pelodytes ibericus. Next base: position 217,083,340 of record CM069860.1, on the reverse strand, counting down.
CCCCATCTAAATAGTTTCTAAATGTTGTCTTGAGTACAGAAATATGCTTGTTTCCATGTTTTTTGCGAGATATGGCGCGAAAAACAAAAATAGTGTTTTTTTTCTTTATTGACCTTTTGACTCCAATTCGAACCCTAAATTTAACCCCAACTCTAACAGTTATGCTAACAATTAATATTAATATTTTAATTTAATTTTAACCCTATCCCTTATGTTAACCCTAATTTAATTGTATCCCTAGTTGCTATTCTAACCCTAACCCTAGATTTAAACTAATTAAGACTTTTTGTTTCATTGCAATGTTGCTGACTGCCTCTGGGGGCAGTCATGCAACATATTCAGAGCATCAGAAGTGATTTTTTTTTTCACTTCCGAAGCTCTGACCACAAGAGGGCACAGCATGCTACTTCCGTCAATATGACGCCCATAATTGCTCCATGGTTGCCCCAGAGCCGGAACTTCAGTGCTGGCTATTGCCTCGACATCGCTCGTTTCACCGCAGGACGTGTCGGGCACGTCCATTGTTGGGAACAGAGTTCCCAGCTGGACATGCCTGACACGTACATTGTAGTGAAGGGGTTAAAGGATGATTTGTATTGCCATTGTGTATTGGGTTTACTCTCCAGAGCATCGAGGATTCGGTCTGGGCAACGACTTTGGCTGTGATCTGGCTTAATGCTTCGTGTGCCGAGCAGATAGATGAGTGGGAACTTATGGCTGGAAAGTCTCTATCATGGATCAAGTCTAAAGCAGGTACAGATCAAGACGACACTGTATCACTATGAGTGTGTGTGAGATTCACGGCGCAAACAGTTTTATTTCTTTTAAGTCTGTGACACACAAACTGCATGTTACAGTGAATGTGTGTAAACGGTCTATGTGTAGAAACAGTACACGCACACATAAGATATATCTATTTTATGTGTGTGTGTACTGTATGCACACGTTCACAGTAACAGTTTGTGTGTATGAAAAAAATACATATACATACACATACACACATACACATACACACACACACATATACACACACACACATATACACACACACACATATACACACACACATATACACACACACATATACACACACACATATACACACACACACATATACATACATACATACATACATACATTTTTGATTAAGTGGCCCACTGCAGAAAATACCCGGAAACCCCTGCCTTACTGTATAATATTTGCTTTGTGTAATATCCGTCCCATATATTGTTTCTTTAACATAGGTGTATTTTATTTTTAATTGCTGCCTAGCATTGTAATGTAGGCACAGATTACTTTTATTGCAGTGGATAATAAGAAGGTATACATTTTGCAGCCATATATTCATTTTGTTCCAAATATACGTTTTATACACTGCAGTACAAGTACCCGGTGCCTTTATTACAACAGTATACCTGGATATTGGAGAACACTTACAGATTGTAGGTAGCAATTATGTGGGGTTTATTTTTTGGGAGGGGGGATTGGAGCACAGTGCCTGATTGCATGCCAGGGAGTGGGGGGGGGGGTACGAGTATTACCTCTCTTCATCCAGATCTCTTTTTTGGGGGGCTAATTATCGTGGAGCATTATGGGATTTGAAGGGTTTGGTCCTCGTGACTCACAAAAATGTGTGGGGCTACATATGAGGTAAAGGAGTGACACGCATAGTGTCACCCCCACCTGTCCTGCAGCCCACTCATTACATGGATTTACAAACATTTATGGTTTTGCAGGATCTTCCCTGGGTTCGTTAGTCAAGGCTGGTAACGAGCTGCTGAAATCGTCTGTGGATCCCAAAGTTTTCGGCCTGTGAGAGAAGGAACAGAGACCAGACTGGAAGAGGAACAAATTAAGGCTTTACCTGCCAAACAGCGGAAGATTTAGAATTAAGGACGATGTTCTGCAGACCACTTAGTTCTATATGTCAGGAAGGAAGCCTCAGTCTCTTACATTACTTCCTCAGTGCAAACGCTCCAGATCACTGCTAGCTTCCTGCCCGTATAATGAATAAACCCATAATTACTCTCTGGCTGCAGTAACTTTGTATTTCACTAGACTTGATTCCATTAGTAAATGAATCGCTTCATTAATGATCATTGAATATATCCGAATGTATTGCAGATCATATGGCGTCCATTCCATCATCTTCAAATCTTACTACTTCCTATAATAAATCATTGCTACAATATGAAATGACTTCTGTATGAAAATACTTATTTATTAATATAACTTTCATTCATGTGCAACAGGGATCTTGCAAAGATAGAAGTTCTGGAGCTATTCATTAACAAGTGAGATGACCCTTTGAAAGGAAGGACTTGATACTAGGGAGGGGGTCCTCGTGACCTACATCTCCAATCACTGCGACCACCTATGGGTTTGTCCTCAAGTAATCCCTGCCCAGTGACTCTCTGCGGCTACACAGGCAAATACCCAAGGTATGTCCTCTTGGCTCAGTGACCCCCTGCGGCTACCAAAGGAGGTACTCCGGGTTTGTCCTCTAATGGTCTGGGCTCAGTGACCCTCCCAATCTTCTGTATTCCTGCTCTGACACCAGGAAGAGCCACTTCTGTCATATAGGTATGAAATACGCACAGACGTCTGGAGAACGCGGTGACTACGGAACAAATGAAGAGACACGTGTTTACTTTTCATTAGTAGTTTTTCCCAGGGGAAAAAAAAACCATTTAAAGTATATGTTGCTTTGTTACTATTTTTCCCATAATGCATAACTTTACATTTATCTATATTGAACCTCATTTGCCATTTAATTGTCCAGTCCCCCACTCTGTCCAAATCTTCCTGTAAAGAACAAACATCAAGATTAGTCTGTATTACCTTACCTAATTTAGGGTCATCAGCAAACACTAAGACATGGCTCTCAGCACAACTTGGGAGATTATTAATAAACAAATTAAAAATAAGAGGGCCTAAAACAGACCCCTGAGGTACTCCGCCCAATACCCCGGTCCAATTTGAGGATTTTCCATTTACAACAACCCTCTGCATTCTATCTTTTAGCCAATTTTCAATCCAAATACATTTGACCTCAAACATATTTTACTCAATTTGTAGAGTAACCTTTTGTGTGGAACCATATCAAATGATTTTGCAAAATCCAAATAGATCACATCAACTGCCGCACCTAGATCTTTATTTTTACTGACCTCTTCATAGAATGTTATTAAGTTTGTTTGACAAGACCTGTCTTTCACAAAACCATGTTGACTTTTACTAATTATATTCTGATTCAAGATGTATTATTGAGTGTACACCTTTAGCAATCCTTTAGCAAAAATTTCCCCACTACAGATGTCAAGCTCACTGGCCTATAATTACCCAGCAGAGATTTTTAACCCTTTTTAAATATTGGAATGACATCCGCCTTTCGCCAGTCTGTTGGCACTATACCTGAACTGAAAGAATCCCTAAAGATCATTAATAGTGGTCTGGCCAGAATTATGCTTAACTCTCTAAGGACCCTTGGGTGTATACCATTTGGCCTTGGGACCTTGTCTATCTTAACAGAGTTTAATTGCTTGAGCACTTTTTCCTGTGTCAGCCAATCCCATGTTTGCGGTGACTGTTCCGTAACTTCCAGTAGCATGGGCTCATCCATCGGTTCTTAGTATAAACAGAAGAAAAAAGTATTTAAAATGGTTGCTTTCTCTCTGTCCTCACTTACCAAATTTCCCATTTGAGATAACAAGGGCTCAACATTTTCTGCCTTAAGCTTTTTTTCCATTTATATACTTATTAACATTTTTGGGGTTAGTTTTACTCTCCTTAGCAAGCATTTTCTCATTTTCCAATTTAGCCATTTTAATTGGCTTTTTGCAGGCTTTGTTGGCATGTTTGTATTCTATAAATGATAATGCTGATCCTTTGCTTTTATAATGTTTGAATGCCATTTTCTTGTCTTGCATTTCCTGTTTCACTTTACCAGTAAGCCACAGTGGTTTTGATTTGTATCTTTTGTTTGTTTCTCAAACTTGTATGTTGGGATGTGTACTTTAGTTATATGTGTTTAAAGGCATTCCACTTGTCTTCTGTGTTTAGTCCAATCGTTCCCAGTCTATATGTTCAATCAATGACCTTAATCCATCACAGTTGGCCCTTCTAAAATTAAGTGTTTTGGTGGCGTAGTTAACAATTTGCTATTTTGCATTCATCTCAAACTAAACCATGTTATGGTCACTATTCCCCAAGTGTTCTCTTACTTTGATGTTTGAGATAAGCTGCTCATTGTTTTGTTATTACTAAATCCAGACAGGCATCCCTTCTAGTTGGGGTGTCTAGCAGGTGAGGTGAGTAGCATGTGAGTTGAGGTGACTAGCAGGTGAGGTGAGTAGCAGGTGAGTTGAGGTGAGACGGACATTTCATCTCAGTAATTTAGCTATACATTGTGCAGGAACCTGATGAGTTCACTGAGCGGGGGAAATATCCATGTCTGCTCCTGCACAATGTATAGGTAAATTTCTGAGATGAAATGTTCGTCACAACTCCTACCTTTTAGCGACTAGCCCCATATGTCTCTCTGTTACAACCCGCGCACTCTTACCAACCCTATTACTTCTATGTCAGACCTTTTTGGAAGCAGGTTTATGACCAGTTCCTCTCTGTGACATCACTCGCTCCAACCTTCCTGTAATGTGTGCAAGGTCACAATTAATAAGGAATAGTTCAGGGCTTAACAAATATCCGTAGCAATTAGTAGCCAAACAGGTCAATTTAGGATTAGCCATTTTTAGGAGACCGCATTAAGTATTCTAGGTTCCGAGTAATTAGTATCACCAAACCTGCAACACCCGTGATGCTGGTGGAAAGGCTAAAGTCTATATATTGTGTGGTATTGCCTCATGAAATTATATCTGGGCTTTTGACTGTTGCACGGCCCCTTCCTATTAAGAAACGACAGGAGGGTCTACTCAATAAAGAGAGAATTGCAGGGAATTGAGGCAGGAAATTAAATTTTAAGGCCAAAGTAGTGGAGTTGGAAAAATTCTCCCAGGGGGTTTAGTGAGTGCTCAGTAGGGACACTCTCCGGACAGGGGGGTTTAGTGAGTGCTCGGTAGGAACACTCTCCGGAGGGGGTATTAGTTCCTGCTCAGTAGGGACACTCTCCGGACAGGGGGTGGGGGTTAGTTCCGGCTCAGTAGGGACACTCTCCGGACGGGGGGGGGGGGGGGGTTAGTGCCTGCTCAGTAAGGACCCTCTCCGATTGGACAGTTGGGTTAGTGCCTGCTCAGTATGGACACTCTCCGGTTGGACGGGGGGGGGGGGGGTTAGTGCCTGCTCAGTAGGGACACTCTCCGGTTGAACGGGGGGTTTGTGCCTGCTCAGTAGAGACACTCTCCGATTGGACAGGGGGTTTGTGCCTGCTCAGTAGGGATACTCTCCGGTTGGACAGGGGGTTTGTGCCTGCTCAGTAGGGACACGCTCCGGTTGGACCGGTGGGTTATGCATTTTTTGGATGTTTAACATTAAGATAGTTGCATTCTTTCTGATCTAGTACCCCACTAGATCTTCCGTGTTGTAATAATTTCAAAAATTCTTTACCAAACAAATTAGTGTGATCATTTTTAAGTTTTTGATATGTATTATTATCACTTAGAATATTACCTCTTCAAGATAGTAGGAACGGTTCATAATAACAGTTGCTCCTCCTATATCAGCGGCCCTTACTACCACATGTTTGTTATCTTTAAGAGCTTTTGTCTATTTTCCCCATAGACAGGTAATACTCTTTTTAGTATTTTCAATCTTCTTGAATTCGTTGAGTAGCATGCTTGTGAAGACCTCAATATGTTCTACCTTTTCATCACAGGGAAAAACTTTAATTTGGGTTTTAGTTTAGTGTGGACAAAATTCAAGGCCAAACAACCAAGATGGGCTTGATCCTTTTTAGAAAAAAATCTTTTCATTGTTAGCTTATGTAGAAATTTTTGGCCGGAAACAAACGGATTAAATCCACTTGGACCTCTAGAGGAAGCAAATTTAAGACCCTTTGCTAATAAACTTATTTCACCATCACGTAATGAGGTTTTTGAAATGGTATTTAATCATACCAAAGTCTCGGGAGTTTACTATTCCAGATCTGATTCGGCTTCCCCCTCCTCTCTTTCCTCTAGGTCTCCGTATATTCTCCTTCTCTTGCGCGGAAATTTGTTTTTGGTTTCCAGTTCGTTGTGGGATTTTAAGTAATTTGGTCTCTCCTTTTGTTGCTGTCCCTATAAAACTCTCTCTGGTACCTTGCCTGTGATCATACGAGACATCTTGGTCTCCATTATATGTGGAAGATCGACCCTGTTGGTGTCTGTTCTTCTGTCGATGTGGGAATAGGAGACATATTGTTCTCATATTCCTCTGGTGTGCCTCCCTCTATATCCCTCTGGGCTCTGTTTTCTGTGAGTATATGTATATTGGGCAGGTGTAGTGCGAGCAGCACTATTGTGCCAATTTCTGGGTTGGAGTTCAAATCTCCTAATATGGACAGAACGATTTTCTATCTGTCCTTCGCAATCGCTATATTTGGGTGGATGTTTATTTTCAACTTTATTTGTGCCTCTCTGGTAGTCCTCTTTATCTCTCCTCATTTTCCCTCCTTTAATCCTGACTACCGCTTCTTCAATCTTTTTAATTTTCTCACTGAGAGCATTACTCTTTACTCTTTACATAGTTTCTGAATCTATAACTTTGTGGATTTGATCTTCCGTTATCCTTGTCTCATTTTCAATCTATTCCAAACTAGTCTGTTGGTAATTGATAAGTAACCTAACAAGATCGATGGAACGTTTGTGCAACGCTTCATTCCACTTGGACATGAAACTTTCATCATCCAGCCCAGAAGCTCTTTTGTATAGGTAAACCTCTGGCGATGACATTCAATTTTACATATTGTTTCAGAAAGGAAACCTCCCACCATTGTGATACCTCTCTCTGAGCCAGCCTCTCCAATTTATAGAAGAGGCCGGACGAGAGAGCGGCATCATCAAATTTACCAGGAAACAAATCATTCAATTTCTTAGATCTTACTTCTCTGGCACTGTTAAAAAAAAAAAAAAAAAAAACTCTAGTGTGGGCCATAGCAGTGGATACCATTGGTATAACACCAACAACGTGAGGGGATGTGATAAGGAGAACTTATAGAAAACACAATGGTGAGATCACCCTCAACGTGCAAATTACTATAAATAATGCAGCTTCCCATAAAGTACTCCTTGGGTACTGTCAAACAGCAATTCAGCAAACAAGGGAGCGCAAAACCATGGAAAAGAAAAAACAATGGCTCATAGCGCAATACTGTATGGTGTAACAGGAGGTTAATAGTGGAGTATATATGCGCTCACAAACAGATCTTCTTAAAAGAGTCCATCAACAAACAACGATGATCAACACGTACACTTTCCAGTTGGGCAGTGGGCTTGCTGCCTGCTCAGTAGGGACATGTTCCTGTTGGACAGGGGGGATTAGTGACTGCTCAGTTGGAACACTCATCGGTTTGACAGGGGGGTTAGTGCCCGCTCATTAGGGACACTCTCCGGTTGGAAAGGAGGGTTAGTGTCTGCTCAGTTGGAACACTCTCCGGTTGTACAGGGGGGGTTAGTGCCTGCTCATTAGGGACACTCTCCGGTTGGACAGGGGGGGTTAGTGCCTGCTCATTAGGGACACACTCCGGTTGGAAAGGAGGGTTAGTGTCTGCTCAGTTGGGACACTCTCCGGTTGGATGGGGGGGTTAGTGTCTGCTCATTAGGGGCACTCTCCGGTTGGAAAGGAGGGTTAGTGTCTGCTCAGTTGGAACACTCTCCGGTTGGAAAGGAGGGTTAGTGTCTGCTCAGTTGGGACACTCTCCGGTAAGACAGGGCAGGGGTTAGTGTCAGCTCACTAGGGACACTCTCCGGTTGGACAGGAGGGTTAGTTTCTGCTCATTAGGGACACTCTCCGGTTAGACAGGGCAGGGGTTAGTGTCTGCTCATTAGGGACACTCTCCGGTAAGACAGGGCGGGGGTTAGTGTCTGCTCATTAGGGACACTCTCCGGTAAGACAGGGCGGGGGTTAGTGCCTGCTCATTAGGGACACTCTCCGGTTAGACGGGGCGGGGGTTAGTGTCTGCTCATTAGGGACACTCTCCGGTTAGCCAGGGCAGGGGTTAGTGTCTGCTCATTAGGGACACTCTCCGGTTAGACAGGGCGGGGGTTAGTGTCTGCTCAGTTGGGACACTCTCCGGTTGGACATGGAGGGGTTAGTGCCTGCTCATTAGGGACACTCTCCTGTTGGACAGGGGGGGGTTAGGGTCTGCTCAGTTGGGACACTCTCCGGTAAGACAGGGCGGGGGTTAGTGTCTGCTCACTAGGGACACTCTCCGGTTGGAAAGGAGGGTTAGTGTCTGCTCAGTTGGAACACTCTCCGGTTTGACAGGGGGGTTAGTGTCTGCTCAGTTGGAACACTCTCCGGTTGGACAGGGGGGGTTAGTGCCTGCTCATTAGGGACACTCTCCGGTTGGACGGGGGGGTTAGTGCCTGCTCATTAGGGACACACTCCGGTTGGAAAGGAGGGTTAGTGTCTGCTCAGTTGGGACACTCTTCGGTTGGATGGGGGGGTTAGTGTCTGCTCATTAGGGACACTCTCCGGTTAAGACAGGGCGGGGGTTAATGTCTGCTCATTAGGGACACTCTCCTGTTGGACAGGGGGGGTTAGGGTCTGCTCAGTTGGGACACTCTCCGGTAAGACAGGGCGGGGGTTAGTGTCTGCTCACTAGGGACACTCTCCGTCCAGAGAGAGGGGTTTCTGCTAACTCAGCGGGGAAGCTCTCTGGCCAAGAGAGTATCAGCAAACAAACAAGATTTTTACACGACATGTTGTTGGTGTTTAAAAATCCGGAAAATTGATCAGTAAAGAGGATTTTTTTAAAGACTGCAACCTGAATAAAGAAAAAGAACAGAGGAGAAGAAGCAGGGCTCATCAGGGATTTGAACCCAGAACCTCTCGCACCCTAAGCGAGAATCATACCCCTAGACCAACGAGCCAGTTATTTCAATTTCGTAAGTTGATAAAAAAAAAAAAAAATCTCTGAAAATCCAGTCAATTGATGTGCTAGAAGGAGGTTGTATTAGAATCCTGAATAAAACAAAACACACTTTTGCCAAGAAGAAAGAGTAACTGGATTAATCAGGAATTTGAAAAAGTGTCCTCTTATGCCTGATGCCAAAATCACACCAACCGATGAAAAAGCCAAAATCAAACCAAAAGATTAAAAAGCCAAAATCAGTTTTTTCTTTGAGATAACTTAGAATAATGAGTGAACCAGTTGCTTTCTATACATAAGCAAACAAACAAGATTTTTACACGACATGTTGTTGGTGTTTAAAAATCCAGAAAATTGATCAGTAAAGAGGATTTTCTTTAAAGACTGTAACCTGAATAAAGAAAAAGAACAAAGGAGAAGAAGCAGGGCTCGTCCGGGATTTGAAGCCGGGACCTCTCGCACCCTAAGCGAGAATCATACCCCTAGACCAACGAGCCAGTTATTTTAATGGATTAGTTGATAAAAAATAAAAAATCTTTGAGAATCCTAAATAAAACAAAACACACTTTCACCAAGAAGAAAGAGAAACTGGGTTAATCAGGAATTTGAAAAAGGGACCTCTCACACCTGAAGCCTAAATCACACCAACAGATGAAAAAGCCAAATCAAACCAACAGATGAAACACCCAAAATCAAACCAACAGAAGAAAAAGGCAAAATCTGGTCTTGCTTTGAGATAACTTAGAATAGGGAGTGAACCAATTGCTTTGAATACATAAGAAAACAAATAAGATTTTTACACGACATATTGTTGGTGTTTAAAAATCCAGAAAATTGATCAGTAAACAGGATTTTTTTTAAGACTGTAACCTGAATAAGGAAAAAGAACAGATGAGAAGAAGCAGGGCTCGTCCGGGATTTGAACCCGGGACCTCTCGCACCCTAAGCGAGAATCATACTCCTAGACCAACGAGCCAGTTATTTTAATTTGGTAAGTTGATCAAAAAATAAAAATCTCTAAAAATCCAGTCAATGGATTCGCATTAGGAGGATGTATTAGAATCCTGAATAAAACAAAACACACTTTTGATAAGAAGAAAGAGTAACTGGGTTAATCAGGAATTTAAAAAAG
>CM069860.1:217063180-217068180 GCA_036172795.1 Pelodytes ibericus | reverse complement strand
CTGAATAAGGAAAAAGAACAGAGGAGAAGAAGCAGGGCTCGTCCGGGATTTGAACCCGGGACCTCTCGCACCCTAAGCGAGAATCATACTCCTAGACCAACGAGCCAGTTATTTTAATTTGGTAAGTTGATCAAAAAATAAAAATCTCTAAAAATCCAGTCAATGGATTCGCATTAGGAGGATGTATTAGAATCCTGAATAAAACAAAACACACTTTTGATAAGAAGAAAGAGTAACTGGGTTAATCAGGAATTTATAAAAGTATCCTCTTATGCCTGATGCCAAAATGACACCACCCGATGAAAAAGCCAAAATCAAACTAACAGAAGAAAAAGGCAAAATCTGGTCTTGCTTTGAGATAACTTAGAATAGGGAGTGAACCAATTGCTTTGAATACATAAGAAAACAAATAAGATTTTTACACGACATATTGTTGGTGTTTAAAAATCCAGAAAATTGATCAGTAAAGAGGATTTTTTTAAAGACTGTAACCTGAATAAGGAAAAAGAACAAAGGAGAAGAAGCTGGGCTCGTCCGGGATTTGAACCCGGGACCTCTCGCACCCTAAGCGAGAATCATACCCCTAGACCAACGAGCCAGTTATTTAATTTGGCACGTTGATCAAAAAATAAAAATCTGTGAAAATCCATTCAATGGATTCGCATTAGGAGGATGTGTTAGAATCCTGAATAAAAATAAACACACTTTTGCCAAGAAGAAAGAGTAACTGGGTTAATCAGGAATTTAAAAAAGTGTCCTCTTATGCCTGATGCCAAAATGACACCACCCGATTAAAAAGCCAAAATCTGTTTTTTCTTTGAGATAACTTAGAATAATGAGTGAACCAGTTGCTTTGTATACATAAGAAAACAAACAAGATTTTTACACGAGATGTTGTTGGTGTTTAAAAAAACAGAAAATTGATCAGTAAAGAGGATTTTTTTAAAAGACTGTAACCTGAATAAAGAAAAAGAACAAAGGAGAAGAAGCTGGGCTCGTCCGGGATTTGAACCCGGGACCTCTCGCACCCTAAGCGAGAATCATACCCCTAGACCAACGAGCCAGTTATTTTAATGGATTAGTTGATAAAAAATAAAAAATCTGTGAAAATCCTAAATAAAACAAAACACACTCGCCAAGAAGAAAGAGAAACTGGGTTAATCAGCAATTTGAAAAAGGGACCTCTCACACCTGAAGCCTAAATCACACCAACAGATGAAAAAGCCAAATCAAACCAACAGATGAAACACCCAAAATCAAACCAACAGAAGAAGAAGGCAAAATCTGGTCTTGCTTTGAGATAACTTAGAATAGGGAGTGAACCAATTGCTTTGAATACATAAGAAAACAAATAAGATTTTTACACGACATATTGTTGGTGTTTAAAAATCCAGAAAATTGATCAGTAAAGAGGATTTTTTTAAAGACTGAAACCTGAATAACGAAAAAGAACAGAGGAGAAGAATCAGGGCTCGTCCGGGATTTGAACCCGGGACCTCTCGCACCCAAAGCGAGAATCATACCCCTAGACCAACGAGCCAGTTATTTTAATGCATTAGTTGATAAAAAATAAAAAATCTTTGAAAATCCTAAATAAAACAAAAGACACTCGCCAAGAAGAAAGAGAAACTGGGTTAATCAGCAATTTGAAAAAGGGACCTCTCACACCTGAAGCATAAATCACACCAACAGATGAAAAAGCCAAATCAAACCAACATATGAAACACCCAAAATCAAACCAACAGAAGAAAAAGGCAAAATCTGGTTTTGCTTTGAGATAACTTAGAATAGGGAGTGAACCAATTGCTTTGAATACATAAGAAAACAAATAAGATTTTTACACGACATATTGTTGGTGTTTAAAAATCCAGAAAATTGATCAGTAAACAGGATTTTTTTTAAGACTGTAACCTGAATAAGGAAAAAGAACAGAGGAGAAGAAGCAGGGCTCGTCCGGGATTTGAACCCGGGACCTCTCGCACCCTAAGCGAGAATCATACTCCTAGACCAACGAGCCAGTTATTTTAATTTGGTAAGTTGATCAAAAAATAAAAATCTCTAAAAATCCAGTCAATGGATTCGCATTAGGAGGATGTATTAGAATCCTGAATAAAACAAAACACACTTTTGATAAGAAGAAAGAGTAACTGGGTTAATCAGGAATTTATAAAAGTATCCTCTTATGCCTGATGCCAAAATGACACCACCCGATGAAAAAGCCAAAATCAAACTAACAGAAGAAAAAGGCAAAATCTGGTCTTGCTTTGAGATAACTTAGAATAGGGAGTGAACCAATTGCTTTGAATACATAAGAAAACAAATAAGATTTTTACACGACATATTGTTGGTGTTTAAAAATCCAGAAAATTGATCAGTAAAGAGGATTTTTTTAAAGACTGTAACCTGAATAAGGAAAAAGAACAAAGGAGAAGAAGCTGGGCTCGTCCGGGATTTGAACCCGGGACCTCTCGCACCCTAAGCGAGAATCATACCCCTAGACCAACGAGCCAGTTATTTAATTTGGCACGTTGATCAAAAAATAAAAATCTGTGAAAATCCATTCAATGGATTCGCATTAGGAGGATGTGTTAGAATCCTGAATAAAAATAAACACACTTTTGCCAAGAAGAAAGAGTAACTGGGTTAATCAGGAATTTAAAAAAGTGTCCTCTTATGCCTGATGCCAAAATGACACCACCCGATTAAAAAGCCAAAATCTGTTTTTTCTTTGAGATAACTTAGAATAATGAGTGAACCAGTTGCTTTGTATACATAAGAAAACAAACAAGATTTTTACACGAGATGTTGTTGGTGTTTAAAAAAACAGAAAATTGATCAGTAAAGAGGATTTTTTTAAAAGACTGTAACCTGAATAAAGAAAAAGAACAAAGGAGAAGAAGCTGGGCTCGTCCGGGATTTGAACCCGGGACCTCTCGCACCCTAAGCGAGAATCATACCCCTAGACCAACGAGCCAGTTATTTTAATGGATTAGTTGATAAAAAATAAAAAATCTGTGAAAATCCTAAATAAAACAAAACACACTCGCCAAGAAGAAAGAGAAACTGGGTTAATCAGCAATTTGAAAAAGGGACCTCTCACACCTGAAGCCTAAATCACACCAACAGATGAAAAAGCCAAATCAAACCAACAGATGAAACACCCAAAATCAAACCAACAGAAGAAGAAGGCAAAATCTGGTCTTGCTTTGAGATAACTTAGAATAGGGAGTGAACCAATTGCTTTGAATACATAAGAAAACAAATAAGATTTTTACACGACATATTGTTGGTGTTTAAAAATCCAGAAAATTGATCAGTAAAGAGGATTTTTTTAAAGACTGAAACCTGAATAACGAAAAAGAACAGAGGAGAAGAATCAGGGCTCGTCCGGGATTTGAACCCGGGACCTCTCGCACCCAAAGCGAGAATCATACCCCTAGACCAACGAGCCAGTTATTTTAATGCATTAGTTGATAAAAAATAAAAAATCTTTGAAAATCCTAAATAAAACAAAAGACACTCGCCAAGAAGAAAGAGAAACTGGGTTAATCAGCAATTTGAAAAAGGGACCTCTCACACCTGAAGCATAAATCACACCAACAGATGAAAAAGCCAAATCAAACCAACATATGAAACACCCAAAATCAAACCAACAGAAGAAAAAGGCAAAATCTGGTTTTGCTTTGAGATAACTTAGAATAGGGAGTGAACCAATTGCTTTGAATACATAAGAAAACAAATAAGATTTTTACACGACATATTGTTGGTGTTTAAAAATCCAGAAAATTGATCAGTAAACAGGATTTTTTTTAAGACTGTAACCTGAATAAGGAAAAAGAACAGAGGAGAAGAAGCAGGGCTCGTCCGGGATTTGAACCCGGGACCTCTCGCACCCTAAGCGAGAATCATACTCCTAGACCAACGAGCCAGTTATTTTAATTTGGTAAGTTGATCAAAAAATAAAAATCTCTAAAAATCCAGTCAATGGATTCGCATTAGGAGGATGTATTAGAATCCTGAATAAAACAAAACACACTTTTGATAAGATGAAAGAGTAACTGGGTTAATCAGGAATTTAAAAAAGTATCCTCTTATGCCTGATGCCAAAATGACACCACCCGATGAAAAAGCCAAAATCAAACTAACAGAAGAAAAAGGCAAAATCTGGTCTTGCTTTGAGATAACTTAGAATAGGGAGTGAACCAATTGCTTTGAATACATAAGAAAACAAATAAGATTTTTACACGACATATTGTTGGTGTTTAAAAATCCAGAAAATTGATCAGTAAAGAGGATTTTTTTAAAGACTGTAACCTGAATAAGGAAAAAGAACAAAGGAGAAGAAGCTGGGCTCGTCCGGGATTTGAACCCGGGACCTCTCGCACCCTAAGCGAGAATCATACCCCTAGACCAACGAGCCAGTTATTTAATTTGGCACGTTGATCAAAAAATAAAAATCTGTGAAAATCCATTCAATGGATTCGCATTAGGAGGATGTGTTAGAATCCTGAATAAAAATAAACACACTTTTGCCAAGAAGAAAGAGTAACTGGGTTAATCAGGAATTTAAAAAAGTGTCCTCTTATGCCTGATGCCAAAATGACACCACCCGATTAAAAAGCCAAAATCTGTTTTTTCTTTGAGATAACTTAGAATAATGAGTGAACCAGTTGCTTTGTATACATAAGAAAACAAACAAGATTTTTACACGATATGTTGTTGGTGTTTAAAAAAACAGAAAATTGATCAGTAAAGAGGATTTTTTTTAAAGACTGTAACCTGAATAAAGAAAAAGAACAAAGGAGAAGAAGCTGGGCTCGTCCGGGATTTGAACCCGGGACCTCTCGCACCCTAAGCGAGAATCATACCCCTAGACCAACGAGCCAGTTATTTTAATGGATTAGTTGATAAAAAATAAAAAATCTTTGAAAATCCTAAATAAAACAAAACACTCGCCAAGAAGAAAGAGAAACTGGGTTAATCAGCAATTTGAAAAAGGG
>CM069860.1:217048180-217053180 GCA_036172795.1 Pelodytes ibericus | reverse complement strand
TGAATAAAACAAAACACACTTTTGATAAGAAGAAAGAGTAACTGGGTTAATCAGGAATTTAAAAAAGTATCCTCTTATGCCTGATGCCAAAATGACACCACCCGATGAAAAAGCCAAAATCAAACCAACAGAAGAAAAAGGCAAAATCTGGTCTTGCTTTGAGATAACTTAGAATAGGGAGTGAACCAATTGCTTTGAATACATAAGAAAACAAATAAGATTTTTACACGACATATTGTTGGTGTTTAAAAATCCAGAAAATTGATCAGTAAAGAGGATTTTTTTTAAAGACTGTAACCTGAATAAGGAAAAATAACAGAGGAGAAAAAGCAGGGCTCGTCCGGGATTTGAACCCGGGACCTCTCGCACCCGAAGCGAGAATCATACCCCTAGACCAACGAGCCAGTTATTTAATTTGGCACGTTGATCAAAAAATAAAAATCTGTGAAAATCCATTCAATGGATTCGCATTAGGAGGATGTGTTAGAATCCTGAATAAAAATAAACACACTTTTGCCAAGAAGAAAGAGTAACTGGGTTAATCAGGAATTTAAAAAAGTGTCCTCTTATGCCTGATGCCAAAATGACACCACCCGATTAAAAAGGCAAAATCTGGTCTTGCTTTGAGATAACTTAGAATAGGGAGTGAACCAATTGCTTTGAATACATAAGAAAACAAATAAGATTTTTACACGACATATTGTTGGTGTTTAAAAATCCAGAAAATTGATCAGTAAAGAGGATTTTTTTAAAGACTGTAACCTGAATAAGGAAAAAGAACAAAGGAGAAGAAGCTGGGCTCGTCCGGGATTTGAACCCGGGACCTCTCGCACCCTAAGCGAGAATCATACCCCTAGACCAACGAGCCAGTTATTTAATTTGGCACGTTGATCAAAAAATAAAAATCTGTGAAAATCCATTCAATGGATTCGCATTAGGAGGATGTGTTAGAATCCTGAATAAAAATAAACACACTTTTGCCAAGAAGAAAGAGTAACTGGGTTAATCAGGAATTTAAAAAAATGTCCTCTTATGCCTGATGCCAAAATGACACCACCCGATTAAAAAGCCAAAATCTGTTTTTTCTTTGAGATAACTTAGAATAATGAGTGAACCAGTTGCTTTGTATACATAAGAAAACAAACAAGATTTTTACACGAGATGTTGTTGGTGTTTAAAAAAACAGAAAATTGATCAGTAAAGAGGATTTTTTTTAAAGACTGTAACCTGAATAAAGAAAAAGAACAAAGGAGAAGAAGCTGGGCTCGTCCGGGATTTGAACCCGGGACCTCTCGCACCCTAAGCGAGAATCATACCCCTAGACCAACGAGCCAGTTATTTTAATGGATTAGTTGATAAAAAATAAAAAATCTTTGAAAATCCTAAATAAAACAAAACACACTCGCCAAGAAGAAAGAGAAACTGGGTTAATCAGCAATTTGAAAAAGGGACCTCTCACACCTGAAGCCTAAATCACACCAACAGATGAAAAAGCCAAATCAAACCAACAGATGAAACACCCAAAATCAAACCAACAGAAGAAGAAGGCAAAATCTGGTCTTGCTTTGAGATAACTTAGAATAGGGAGTGAACCAATTGCTTTGAATACATAAGAAAACAAATAAGATTTTTACACGACATATTGTTGGTGTTTAAAAATCCAGAAAATTGATCAGTAAAGAGGATTTTTTTAAAGACTGTAACCTGAATAAGGAAAAAGAACAGAGGAGAAGAAGCAGGGCTCGTCCGGGATTTGAACCCGGGACCTCTCGCACCCAAAGCGAGAATCATACCCCTAGACCAACGAGCCAGTTATTTTAATGCATTAGTTGATAAAAAATAAAAAATCTTTGAAAATCCTAAATAAAACAAAAGACACTCGCCAAGAAGAAAGAGAAACTGGGTTAATCAGCAATTTGAAAAAGGGACCTCTCACACCTGAAGCATAAATCACACCAACAGATGAAAAAGCCAAATCAAGCCAACATATGAAACACCCAAAATCAAACCAACAGAAGAAAAAGGCAAAATCTGGTTTTGCTTTGAGATAACTTAGAATAGGGAGTGAACCAATTGCTTTGAATACATAAGAAAACAAATAAGATTTTTACACGACATATTGTTGGTGTTTAAAAATCCAGAAAATTGATCAGTAAACAGGATTTTTTTTAAGACTGTAACCTGAATAAGGAAAAAGAACAGATGAGAAGAAGCAGGGCTCGTCCGGGATTTGAACCCGGGACCTCTCGCACCCTAAGCGAGAATCATACTCCTAGACCAACGAGCCAGTTATTTTAATTTGGTAAGTTGATCAAAAAATAAAAATCTCTAAAAATCCAGTCAATGGATTCGCATTAGGAGGATGTATTAGAATCCTGAATAAAACAAAACACACTTTTGATAAGAAGAAAGAGTAACTGGGTTAATCAGGAATTTAAAAAAGTATCCTCTTATGCCTGATGCCAAAATGACACCACCCGATGAAAAAGCCAAAATCAAACTAACAGAAGAAAAAGGCAAAATCTGGTCTTGCTTTGAGATAACTTAGAATAGGGAGTGAACCAATTGCTTTGAATACATAAGAAAACAAATAAGATTTTTACACGACATATTGTTGGTGTTTAAAAATCCAGAAAATTGATCAGTAAAGAGGATTTTTTTAAAGACTGTAACCTGAATAAGGAAAAAGAACAAAGGAGAAGAAGCTGGGCTCGTCCGGGATTTGAACCCGGGACCTCTCGCACCCTAAGCGAGAATCATACCCCTAGACCTACGAGCCAGTTATTTTAATGCATTAGTTGATAAAAAATAAAAAATCTTTGAAAATCCTAAATAAAACAAAAGACACTCGCCAAGAAGAAAGAGAAACTGGGTTAATCAGCAATTTGAAAAAGGGACCTCTCACACCTGAAGCATAAATCACACCAACAGATGAAAAAGCCAAATCAAACCAACATATGAAACACCCAAAATCAAACCAACAGAAGAAAAAGGCAAAATCTGGTTTTGCTTTGAGATAACTTAGAATAGGGAGTGAACCAATTGCTTTGAATACATAAGAAAACAAATAAGATTTTTACACGACATATTGTTGGTGTTTAAAAATCCAGAAAATTGATCAGTAAACAGGATTTTTTTTAAGACTGTAACCTGAATAAGGAAAAAGAACAGATGAGAAGAAGCAGGGCTCGTCCGGGATTTGAACCCGGGACCTCTCGCACCCTAAGCGAGAATCATACTCCTAGACCAACGAGCCAGTTATTTTAATTTGGTAAGTTGATCAAAAAATAAAAATCTCTAAAAATCCAGTCAATGGATTCGCATTAGGAGGATGTATTAGAATCCTGAATAAAACAAAACACACTTTTGATAAGAAGAAAGAGTAACTGGGTTAATCAGGAATTTAAAAAAGTATCCTCTTATGCCTGATGCCAAAATGACACCACCCGATGAAAAAGCCAAAATCAAACCAACAGAAGAAAAAGGCAAAATCTGGTCTTGCTTTGAGATAACTTAGAATAGGGAGTGAACCAATTGCTTTGAATACATAAGAAAACAAATAAGATTTTTACACGACATATTGTTGGTGTTTAAAAATCCAGAAAATTGATCAGTAAAGAGGATTTTTTTAAAGACTGTAACCTGAATAAGGAAAAAGAACAGAGGAGAAGAAGCAGGGATCGTCCGGGATTTGAACCCGGTGACCTCTCGCACCCTAAGCGAGAATCATACCCCTAGACCAACGAGCCAGTTATTTAATTTGGCACGTTGATCAAAAAATAAAAATCTGTGAAAATCATTTCAATGGATTCGCATTAGGAGGATGTGTAAGAATCCTGAATAAAAATAAACACACTTTTGCCAAGAAGAAAGAGTAACTGGGTTAATCAGGAATTTAAAAAAGTGTCCTCTTATGCCTGATGCCAAAATGACACCACCCGATTAAAAAGGCAAAATCTGGTCTTGCTTTGAGATAACTTAGAATAGGGAGTGAACCAATTGCTTTGAATACATAAGAAAACAAATAAGATTTTTACACGACATATTGTTGGTGTTTAAAAATCCAGAAAATTGATCAGTAAAGAGGATTTTTTTAAAGACTGTAACCTGAATAAGGAAAAAGAACAAAGGAGAAGAAGCTGGGCTCGTCCGGGATTTGAACCCGGGACCTCTCGCACCCTAAGCGAGAATCATACCCCTAGACCAACGAGCCAGTTATTTAATTTGGCACGTTGATCAAAAAATAAAAATCTGTGAAAATCCATTCAATGGATTCGCATTAGGAGGATGTGTTAGAATCCTGAATAAAAATAAACACACTTTTGCCAAGAAGAAAGAGTAACTGGGTTAATCAGGAATTTAAAAAAGTGTCCTCTTATGCCTGATGCCAAAATGACACCACCCGATTAAAAAGCCAAAATCTGTTTTTTCTTTGAGATAACTTAGAATAATGAGTGAACCAGTTGCTTTGTATACATAAGAAAACAAACAAGATTTTTACACGAGATGTTGTTGGTGTTTAAAAAAACAGAAAATTGATCAGTAAAGAGGATTTTTTTTAAAGACTGTAACCTGAATAAAGAAAAAGAACAAAGGAGAAGAAGCTGGGCTCGTCCGGGATTTGAACCCGGGACCTCTCGCACCCTAAGCGAGAATCATACCCCTAGACCAACGAGCCAGTTATTTTAATGGATTAGTTGATAAAAAATAAAAAATCTTTGAAAATCCTAAATAAAACAAAACACACTCGCCAAGAAGAAAGAGAAACTGGGTTAATCAGCAATTTGAAAAAGGGACCTCTCACACCTGAAGCCTAAATCACACCAACAGATGAAAAAGCCAAATCAAACCAACAGATGAAACACCCAAAATCAAACCAACAGAAGAAGAAGGCAAAATCTGGTCTTGCTTTGAGATAACTTAGAATAGGGAGTGAACCAATTGCTTTGAATACATAAGAAAACAAATAAGATTTTTACACGACATATTGTTGGTGTTTA